>CAUYSK010079881.1:0-10812 GCA_963575035.1 Avahi laniger | reverse complement strand
GTTGGAGCTTGTTTTTGCAGGAGGGCAGAGGGGTCAGAAATGCCTGTAGCCTGCCCTCTTCAGTTCAAAGACTCCAGAAACAAGTGGGTCCCGTTCTGCCTCTAGGCCTGTCCCCAGTCTGCCTGGGGTCTGTCTGCCGTCCATCCAGGCAGGCCACCCAGCGCGGTGCCCACGCCATCCCCACTCTCCATGAGACCTACTCCACGAGACTGTAGCTCCGGCCTCTCCTGCGAACACTCTCCTGCAATTCCTGCTGTCTGAGTCCTGCTGGGCAGCTGTCACAGATACCTGGGACTGGGTGATTGATAAATAAGAGAAATGTACTGTTCCCAGGTTCGGAGGCTGGATGTCCAAGGTTAAAGCTCGCCCTCTCCGGTGTCTGGTGAGGCCCTCCGCATAGATGGCGCTTTGTTGCTGTGTCCTCACTGGCAGAAGGACTGAAAGGCCTCCCTCCAGCGGTTATGAGGGCCCTGACCCCATCCCTGAGGGTGCCGCTCTCAGGACCTAATCGCTGCCAAAGGGCCTCAGCTCCAGTCCTACCACAGTGGGGTTAGGTTCCAACATAAGAACCCTGGGGGACACCAGCGTCCAGACCGTAGCAATCTTACTCCCCAAACATTTAACCAGCGCCTTCTAAGTACCGGGCCTGTGCTCACCGTGGGGAGACACCGTGAGCAAGGGAACAGGGGTCTCGCCGGCATCCTACAGTCTGCCGAGGAGAGGGAGGGGGCGATGCAGGAAACCCAGGGCGGCCCGTGGACAAGGCCTGCAGGGCTCAGCCACGTCACGGCGGCGCGGCCCCGGGGGCACACGGGCTGGTGGGGCAGGCGCGAGGGGCGAGGAAGGGCAGCAGGACCAGCGGCTCCCAGCGCGGTCCGCAGGGAGCGGGGCGCGGGTCGGCGAGGACGGGCGGAGCCAGCCGGAGAGGAGCACGTTGGCGGCTGCGGCTCCGGGCGCCGGATGACTGTGACGGGCTGTGCGGCGGTCATGAGCTGGGAGGCGCCGAGGTGGCGCAGCGTTTGGGGTGCAGCGAGTTGGAGACAGTCACCGGAGGGCGAGCCGGCCTGCGGGACGAGGCCGGGGGCTGGGGCGGGCGCCCTCCCCCCACGCCGGTCCGCCCCGGTCGCCGCCTCCGCGCAGCAGCCGCAGGGCCCGCGGGCAGCCGCGCTCTGTCTCCAGCACAGGTCAAAAGGGGTGTTATCTGGATTATTGTTGGTGAGAATTGCCGTGTGTTGTTTTTTAAGAATGGGGATATTTTAACTGAGAAGTCAGAAGTAAGGGGGTTTGGTAGTGCATGTATGAGTCAGTTGAGGCGTGTATTAATATGGTATGTTATTGGGGGGTCTTTGGATGTTTATATGTGTACACAGGGATGTTTGGAAAACTATAACTGGCTCAGTCAGAGGCTTGTGATGGTCTAGGACAGAATGACCCTTGAGGTGACATTTAACACTGGGATAATTTAGTAGAAGCAGCTAGGGTTTGGAAAATCTGTATTAATTAATTGTCTTTTTATGTAAAAGAAGGTAGGGTTTGTAAGGCAGTTATGATTTACAACATAAAGACTCAATTTATTTTACTTATCTGTTGGTAAGTTCGGCTCCAAACAGTAGTTTTAGATTATTTAGTGGCTTATGAGATTAACTCTGTTGTTTTTTGTTTAGGTTTTGCAGAGGCAAGTTTTATTTGGGTGTTGTATTAGTCCGTTTTGCACTGCTATAAAGGAACACCGGCAGCTGGGTAATTTATTACGAAAAGAGGTTTATAGGCTCACAGTTGTGCAGGCTGTCCGGGAAGCCTGGCACCAGCACCTGCTTGGGGTGAGGGCTTCAGGAGCTTCCAGTCAAGGTGGAAGGCAAAAGAGGGGCAGGTGTATCACCTGGTGAAAAGGAGCAAAGCAAGAGAGGGAGGAGGGCTGCTCTTTTAAACAACCAGCTCTGAGGAACTAACAGAGCTGGAACTCACTCTTTATCACAGGAGGGCACCAAGCCATGCGTGGGGTCCGCCCCCATGACCCAGACACCTCCCACCAGCCCCACCTCCAACACTGGGGACCAAATTTCAACATGAGATTTGGAGGGGCCAGACATCCAGACTATATCCGCTGTGATGGATTTAAGATTTTATTTTGGCTAGTTTGACTGATGAGTGGGTAGTCGGAGGTATTTTACAGGGGCTGATTTATTGGAGAATGAGTTGGTCTTTTGGTTTGTGTTTTGTATGGTTTGCAGGGGACTTGGTCATTTGTTGGAAGTGGTGAAAGTGCATGTTGGTTGGGAGCAGTAGTCTGTTGGAAATAAATTTATGAGTAGAAGTTAAAATTTCATTTAAGATTTTTAGATATCATTTGAATGTTATTTTTTGTTATTGTATAGGGTCCCTTCCTCCCAGCAAGCCTTGGGATGGTTTATATATATTATTCTGAAGGGGCTCATTTGGAGTCTATTTTGGGGGAACCATCTGAATTTTTAACAGGGCAAAGGGTAACATTTTAGGTTAAATTATTTTTTGGCAGATTTTGGCAATTCTTTTTTTTTTTTTTTTGAGTCAGAGTCTCCCTCTGTTGCCCAGGCTAGAGTGCACTACTGGCATCATCACAGCTCCCTACAACCTCAAACTCCTGGGCTCAAGTGATCCTCCTACCTCGGCCCCCCAAATAGCTGGGACTGCAGGCTCATGCCATCATGCCCGGCTAATTTTTCTATTTTTTGTAGAGATGGGGTCTCGCTCTTGCTCAGGCTGGTCTTGACTCCTGGCTTCAGCTGATCCTCAGCCTCTCAGAGTGCTGGGATTACAGGTGTGAGACACTGTGCCTGGCAGACAATTATTTTTTTAAGGCATTTTTCATAGTCTTCTTAGTGGACTGGGTTGTGTGAAGTATGAAGTTTTTAATTTATTTTTAAAATATGTGACACTTTTTGAGTTATTTGGGAGATGAAGGTGGTCTTATTGAACTGATCACTCTGGTTATAGGAAGTCTGTGTTAGGGATTTTTTTTTTAAGTAGGGCTTTAGCCACTTTTGTGACCTTTGTTGTTTTGGAGGAAAAGGCTTTATTTTCTAAAGGTGTTTAAAAAAGTACTAAAAGGTATTTGATGCTTTTAGGGGCTTGGGACATTAAAATCTGTTTGTCATCTTTGTAGGGTTTTATATCAGACTATTTTTAATGGAGTATTGTCTTAGGGCTATTTTGGCATAAATTATATATTGTCAAATAACTTTTTGGATGGTCTTTTGTAAATAAGGGCTGATTAAATATTTTTGGACTTATCGTGAAGTAATATTTTTTATAATGAGTGTTTTGATTAATTTGACTTACAATTTTTTTAAAGGGCCTCAGGCACTAGGATGATATTTTTTGAATTACATTTTCAGTCAGGGTGTTCTGGGGTAGAAGACCTAGATTTTTATTTTTTGGCTTTTTAAAAACTTTAGGGGTATATTGAGGCTGGTATTTGGTAAGGTCAATTTGGGGAATTGATGCTGTCAAAAGGGCTTTAACACGCTGAGTCTTTGTGGCAGTCTTAGTTATGTGTTCTGTGCGTTGGTTTTTGTTGTTGTTGTTGTTGTTAGGACGCCCGGTTCCAGTGCTGGGGCAGTGAGTATATAGTTACATTTTTAGAGTTGGTGATAGATTTTGTCTGTCTTCTATCTCCAAACATCGATGCCACGTGTTTAGCTTTGATTACACATCAGAGGCACGAGCCTAATCTGGAATCCAACAAGGCTGCTTCCACGGTGTCCCGGTGTATTCCAGAGAGCCAGCAGGAAGTAGCTGTCACCACTGTCATGACCTGGCCTCAAAAGTTACATAGAGTCACTCCACTGCACCCTTCGGTCAGCGGGTCACGAAGGCAGGCCCAGAATCAAGGGCACCGGCCTTGCCAGCACCCCCGACCTGGCAGAGCTGCACAGGGCGTTACGAGGACTGAACGAGTCAGTATCTGTGAAGTGTTTAGAGCAGTTCCTCAGAGGAACACACCTTACACAAGTGATTGCTAAATAAAGCTTATTGCTCCTGGATTTGAAAAATCGTGTTCCAATAAGCCAACTTCCCGTCTAATAACTAGAACGTTCCTGCATCGTCCTAAGAGAAAAGGACCTAATCCCAATGCTTTTTCAGCACTTGGCCATTGGGAGCTGGAATCAGAATCCTTGTCTCAGCTCCAGAAGCTTCACCAGGAGAAGAGAGAATCCAGAGGGAAGGGACCCCCCTCTGTGCAGGCAGAGGGAACAGTGGGCTTTAGCACCGGACTCGGGAGCAAATGCCTGGATGGCCCCACCTCGGCCATGAAACACAGAGCAAAGAAAGCCAGTGTGGACTCAGGTTCTCACTGCCTGTTCCAGCCTCCTGCAGCCCTCAGAAGCCTCCACACCTGGCCTCTCCCCTGATGGTTACATCAGAGGCTCCGAAGCAGGACCTGGCTTCAGGATTTTGAAATCTCGCAGGTGATTTCAAGACGCAGCTAGACTTAAGAACAACTGAAGAGTACCAGTGTTCCTGTGCCTGGGACTCACTTGGGGATCTTGTCGAAGTGTGGATCCTTACTCAGAGGGTCTGGGGCACACTGAGCCTTTCCAGCAAGCTCCCCGTGATGTTGATGCAGCAGGTCTGTGGACCACACTTTGAGTGGCAGGAAAATAGAGCAATGTTTCTCAGTTTAGTCTTAACTTTTTGAATCTACGCTTCCCACTGATTAACATAAAAATTGTATGTCTTCTTTAATGCTATTTGAAAACTGCACAACAAATTGGATATTGGGACTAAAACCAAGTGTTGGCACAAGGGACAAAGCTCTACCTTGTCTGCACATCTCACTCTGTGGCCTCCCTGTCTGCTGAGCCCTACGATCTGAGAAAACAGCCCAGTGCAAAAACAACCAGAGGTGGCACCCAAACCAGGTTTCCACCTGCTCCTTCTCCCACTGCCTAGGGGGACCCACCACCCCACTTCCTCTTGGGGCCTTGCTTTACCCATCACCAAGCAAGAGAGTACCAGGTGACTTCACAGGGCCTTTCCAGTGTGGCTGGGGAATTTCGATCTTAAATCATCTTTTAATCTTTTCCATCACGTGGCCAAGGGATCTTTGGCCTCCTCTGTGATTTTCAGGAAGGAGGCAGGCCTCCAATAGCACTTTGCACCATGGGCACCCATGCCAGGGCACTTCCTTGACAAGGACATAAACAGGCACATGAGGGGCGGAGACCAGGCGACAGGATGCCAGCAGGACCAACGCCTAGGCCGGGGTTGTGGAAACTCGGTCTGTAAAGGGCCAGGTGGTTCCTCAGCCTGTGCTGCCAGGAGCGCTACATCACAGCTGCTTAGCTCCACCCCGAAGCACGAAGGAGCCATGGACGGTATCCGTGCGCCAATAAAACGCGATTCACAAAAACAGGTGGCGGGCCGGATGCGGCCCACAGACTGTAGTTTGCTGACGGCGTCTGGAGCAGAGCTTCTCAAACCTTAAGGAGCTCACCCAGGGGTCTTGCTAAACTGTGGGTTCTGGGAGCAAAGGTCTGAACGCAGCCCTGTCCAGTGGAAACATAACAGGAGTGACGTGTAATGTAAAATTTCCTGGTGGCCACATTTTTTTTAAAGTTTAAAAAAAGTGAAATGAATGTTAATAAGCTACTTTATTTAACCTAACATACCCAAGATAGTATGATCTCACTGTGTGGCGCTAACCATGTTTCGAGGACTCAGTAGCCACATGAGGCCAGTAGCCAGCGTGATGGCTGCACGGGAGCCATGTGAGGCCTGGGAGTCTGCATTTCAGACCAGCTGCAGGTGACACGGATGCCACCGGTCCAAGGACCTCACTTTGTAGCTAGGGCCCAGAGAATGCTATCTTCTACCTGGGCTGGTGAGATAGGTGTGGAGCTTTTACAGTTTTCTGGAGGATAGTTGGCAAATCATGTATATGTCCTAAGACATGAATGTTTGAAATCACATCTTTGGGAATGTCCCCACTCATTGGTATGATCCCTGTGTGTTATTATCAAGTAATATTGGGTTGGTGCAAAAGTAATTGCAGTTGTAGCATTGCTGAAATTTGCCATACGATACTGGAATACGTTCTTAAATAAATGTGGCTATGTTATACATCATCTTAATGTGCATTTCTTGCTTTATGTTTTTTGCTAATGACTTATTACTTGCTGTTTATTTGATATTTATTTTAGACTATGGAAATGATGTTAGACAAAAAGCAAATTCGAGCTATTTTCTTATTCGAGTTCAAAATGGATCGTAAAGCAACGGAGACAACTCACAACATCAACAACGCATTTGGCCCAGGAACTGCTAATGAACGTACAGTGCAGGGGTGGTTCAAGTTTTGCAAAGGAGACGAGAGCCTTGAAGATGAGGAGTGCAGTGGCCGGCCATGAGAAATTGACAACGACCAAGTGAGAGCAATCATTAGAGTTGATCCTCTTACAACCACATGAGAAGTTGCCAAAGAACTCAAGGTGGACCATTCTACGGTCATTCTGCATTTGAAGCAAATTGGAAAGGTGAAAAAACTGGATAAGTGGATGCCTCATGAGCTGACTGAAAATCAAAAAAATTGTTTTGAAGTGTCGTCTTTTATTGTATACACAACAACAACGAACCATTTCTCAACTGGATTGTGACATGCAACAAAAAGTGGATTTTATGTGACAACAGGCGACTCAGTTATTAAACTAAGAAGAAGCTCCAAAGCACTTCCCACAGCCAAACTTGCACCAAAAAAAGGCCATGGTCACTGTTTGGTGGTCTGATCCACTACAGCTTTCTGAATCCCAGCGAAACCATCACATTTGAGAAGTCTGCTCAGCAAATCGATGAGATGCAATGAAAACTGCAGCGCCTATGGCCACATTGGGCAACAGAAAGGGCCCAATTCTTCTCCACAACCAGCACTTCAAAAGTTGAATGAATTGCTGGCTGGGCACGGTGGCTCATGCCTGTAATCCTAGCACTCTGGGAGGCCGAGGTGGGAGGATCACTTGAGCTCAGGAGTTCAAGACCAACCTGAGCAAGAATGAGACCCCATCTCTACTAAAAATAGAAAACTAACCGGGCACTGTGGCACTCTGGCCCCGGCAACAGAGCAAGACACCGTTTCAAAAAAAAACAAGTTGAAGGAATTGGGCCATGAAGTTTTGCCTCATCTGCCGTATTCACCAACCGGCTACCACTTATTTAAGCTTCTCCACAACTTTTTGCAGGGAAAACTCTTCCACAACCAGCCGATGCAGAAAATGCTTTCCAAGAGTTTGTGGAATCCCGAACCATGATTTTTACACTGCAGGAATAAACAAACTTATTTCTCATTGGCAAAAATGTGTTGATTATAATGGTTCCTATTTTGATTAATAAAGATGTGTCGGAGCCTAGTTACAATGATTTAAAATTCATGGTCCGAAACCGCAGTTACTTCTGCACCTGAGCTCCAGATTCCCATGGCCAGTTGTCTACTGGACATTCCTCCCTGATGGTCATTTGGGAATCTCACATTTGACCCATCCCAAAGTAAACTGTAGCCCCTACCCCTGCCCGGCCTCCCCCTGTTCTCTGGAATGGGCCTCC
Organism: Avahi laniger; assembly: GCA_963575035.1. NCBI lineage: Eukaryota > Metazoa > Chordata > Mammalia > Primates > Indriidae > Avahi > Avahi laniger. The sequence continues at coordinate 3,237 of CAUYSK010079881.1, read as the reverse complement.
CCATCCAGTTTCCCAAACCAGAAGCTGTCCTGGCCCCCCAACATCCCAAGTCTGTCCTGTCTGCCTGGGCAGGCAGCCCTCCTCCCGCACCCACCCTAGGAGACACCAGCCTGCCTGTGCTTCCCTCCATGCCTGTCCCCCAGCCTGCATTCCTCAGGACTGCACCCTGAGGCTATCACTGGTCCATGACACCAGGACAGGGCAGGCATCCTGCCTCCACCCCCTCCCCAGGGTGCTGGTCTCGTGTGCCCCTCCCGCGAGGCTCCCAGCCCACTGGAGGGACTCACACCCCTGGGTCTCCTTCATTGCCTCTGCCCCCTTCCTTTTCTATACTATCTGCCTCAAAGTTCATCATCACCTGCTAACTAACGAAGGCCACTCTGCTGTGTCTCCTTCAGGACCACTGCACCAGGGGTCCCCACAGCCAGCCCAGTGCCTGAAGCACGGTGAGCTCGCAGCGAATGGGAGAAACAAACGTGGGTAGGACCCAACACCGCCAGCAACAAAGACGGTCCAACCCCGGCCACCAACCCCTTAAGGACAGGATTTCCCTGCTTCAAGAACTGGGCAGTATTACAAAGGATGGTATCTGTCTCTGGCACCAGCCAAAGTTCCAGCTGGGCCAAGAGGCCTGGGGAAATGCACATGGCAGGAATCCTGTCCACCCGGGAAATCCTCCAGCGCCACACCAGGTGTATCGTGTCCCCAGGGCAGGACCCCTCAGAGGGTGACTGATGAAGGAGGCTCCCTGAGAGACTGGTAGGGTGGGGCAAAGCAGGACATGGAGAGGGAAGAACCAGGCAGGCCAAGGTCAGGCCAGTTTCCCAGGGAGGCCTTTCAGCCTGACGCCTCAGGGGAACTCTGGGGCCTGAGGACACCCTGGTGTTTGGGCTTCACACGCGCACCCGTTCTCACGGGCCAAGGCCCGGGGTGGGGCCGGCAGCAGAGATGGAAACTCCTGGCCCTTCCTGCATCTGTGCCTGGGAGCAACACAGCACCATGAGCCCAAGAGCAGCTCAAGGGCCGCCCGGAGAAGGAGACCACCCTCTTCCCGCGGCGCGGCCTCGGCTTCCCTGACGCCTGCCCTGGGCTGCGCCTCTGCATCCGCCCCGCCTCACGCGGGCGCTCCAGCTGCCGTTCACCTCTGTTCATTGATATTTTCCGCACCTTGGGTCTCCTCCTCTCTGCAGCTGACGCGGGGCTGCAGGTTGCCGGGGAGTCTTCTGGGGCGCAGGCTGAGGAGGTGCAGGGGCCGTTCCCACTCTGAGGGGACCCGTGCGCCGCCTTTGTGAGTGAGGAAGGTGGGAGGGAAGGGGACTCTCCGGGAGTCCCAACCCGAGTGCTGGATGCCCCGGGTTGATGAGAAAGATTCAGACCTGCGGGGACCTGGGGGGCTGCAGGGCCCCTGCTCAGACTTCCTCCTCGGGCCGAATTGCTGCCTGAGAGCAGGTGGCAAAAAATTCCCTGAGTATTTCATCCTCGGCTCTCAGGAGCTCGAGGCCGACATTTCTGTGCGTCAGGAAAAGATCTGTGCTGCCTGCACCTCACTTGGGGCACAGCTCGCGGGTCACAGAAATTTACTGATGTTAAAGAATTTGGGGGGTCTGTTTTCTCAAATACAGGAAACTGACCTTTCTCAAAAGTGACCTTTACTTACCACCCTTCAGCAAAGAAGGAAGTAATGGTCGCCCGCGCCCTGCGCTGCCTGTAGCTCAGGCGTCGCTCCCAGGCCAGGGCAGATTTCTCTTTCTCTCAGTCGTGAATCTTCCCTGAAAGGTCATTTGACATCTTGGCTGCGGAGGATTCAGAGCAAAGACAGCTGTCGCTGACACAGCGCGGTTCTGGGAAGGACACCCCCAAGGCCACGAAGGTTCCGAGAAAGGTTTCCTCAGCCCTATTTGTGCCCGTGAAAAGACACGAGCGCCTCACCCTTCTGTCACGGAGACGCGGCAGCGCGGTGCGTCCTGGCTGACGTGACCGTCGCAGACGACGGGAGGTAGGTGCGCCCAGACCTGCCACACGCAGACGCGGCCGACCGCGCATACGAGTCGAGAGATGCCGTGTTAGAGACACCGAGTCCCTCCTCCCGTAAAGTCTGACGACCACAGGAGAGAGCACGGGACACGGACATGCCAGCGCGCAGAAGGGAGGGCCGCAGCCAAGCTCGAAAACCATGGGTCCTGCCCCAGGAGCAGGCGATATATTTAGCAGAGCAGGATGTTGGTGGGTAAATTAAGATTTTGCTGTAGATAAAATTCCGCAAACTAGGCAGTTTAACTGAGGACTGCAGGAGCATATTTTACTTGCACGTTGGTAAGAGAACTGTTTTCCTAACACAGGTGCGTGACCCTTGTTTCAGAGATGCCCTCGGTGCAGAGGGCTTGGGTGCCTTTTTGGCAGGGGTTGCAGTCAGAGCCTGGAGAGCTTGGAGACCCTTATCCCTGCGTGGCCCAGCGGACAGATCCTCCATGCCAAGGGCGCATGTGACAGGCCCCACTGCCCACCCAGCCTGGAGTCCAGGCTGAAGTCGTGTGCGTCAGGCCTCCACTCCACACTCTTCCTCCAGGGAGGGCCCACGGGTTCTGCCACCTTCTGGGACTGAGCAGGAAGGACAGGCTCTGGGTGTACTTCAGGCGCTGCTGCATACACAACAGACACACGTCACACGTAGGGTGCTTCTGCGTGTTTGCGATGTTGCCTCTCCCCTACTTTTGGTAGGGGAGTTGCGGCTCCTGCAGTCAGTGCACAGACATGTGTGCACAGGGCCAGGGCTGAGCTCGGTGCTGGGGAGGCTTATGATTGGAGACGGCCCTGCGGGAAGCTGGCACAGCCCCCGACAGGGAGCGCAGTGGGCAGGATGTGGCACGTGTGATGGAGGATGCGTGGCCACACGTGCTCTGCCGTCCCTGCATGGAGAAGTGTCGAAGGCCCCGAAGGAATAAAAGCACCGAGAGAGGACAGCCACCACCGGTGAGCAAGAAAGTGGCCACGGGCAGCAAGGGTGCCAAGGCTGACCTGTGCAGCGCTGAGAGCTCCGGGCTGGAAGGGACCCGGCACCTCTGACCCTGGGGTCCCTGTGGGCCGGAGCGAGAGGCGGGACTGCACGCTGGGCCCAGCGTGTGCCAGAGCACCGGGGAGGGTGGCGAGAGGCTGGCGGGGGCGGGGAGGGGCTTCAGCTGGGGATGTGGGCAGGGCGGAAACCCGGAGGTGCGTGTGCTCCTCACAGAAGGCAGCTGC
>CAUYSK010079878.1:0-27570 GCA_963575035.1 Avahi laniger | reverse complement strand
TTCAGCTTTAAGAAACAATGGTGATATAGCACCTCTTGTATACTCCTGGATAGAGCTGGAACGCATTCTACTAAGTGAGGTATCCCAAGAATGGAAAAACAAGCACCACATGTACTCACCATCAAATTGGTATTAACTGATCAACTCATAAGTGCACATATAAGAATAACATCTATTGGATGTTGGGCATGGTGGGGGGACGGGTATATGCATACACAAAGAGTGCGATGCGCACCATCTGAGGGATGGACACATTTGAAACTCAGAGTTGGCGGGGAGGAGGGGCAAGGGCAACATACATAACCTAAACATCTGTACCCCCATAATATGCTGAAATAAAAAAAAAAGAAATATTAGATAAGAAAGTCAATGTCATAGGTCGTGGATTAAACTGCATCTCCTGGCAAAGCCTGCTTCCCTATACCACATCTTAATTCCTCCTTGTTATTCACCATCAAGAGTATTTGAAAGCAGAATTAAAATGTATTAACCATATCTAAAAGTACCCGACCATGTCCAAAGCTTCTCATACATTTCTTCTCCTTTTTAATCCTTTCATGGAATTTAAAGTGCATCAGCGAGCTTCAATTTCTCCATGGGAATTCACAACGGAATGATATTTCAACATTTATTTTTGAAAGAGGGAGACTAACTATTTGTCCCAGGAGAAATCAGCATTTTTGCCTGCTCTAAAATAATCTAGTGCTTAGCAATTCATCAATTTTCAGACCTGGCAATTTGGAGCCACCAAATGATTGATGTCATTTATGTCCTTTAGTGCATTCTCCCCATCCCAATAATATTATTGCATTTTGTTTCATTGGGCTTTAAAGTAGAGGTATCACTGTGGGCTTGTCAAAATCAAGGCTATCTGCAGGTCATTATCACTGTATTCTGAAAGTCAAGCCCAGTGCCTGACATGCAGCCCTTAAAAAAAATAGTTGCCATCATTCTCCTGAATCAATCAATCCTGTCCCGAGATTCTGAGGTCCAATGGTTTACTAGTAAAGTCCTTGAATTGGAGTATCTTTAATAGTCTTACATAAATTATATAAATCATCAAAACGACTTTGGTAAAGAAAATAGAAATGAGTTCTATGACTTGGACTTCCACAGGAAAACTTTGATGATAGGTCTCTCTAAATAAATTTGGGAACTTGTACTATACACCAAATACCATTTATGGTGATGGCCAATCAATAACTTTTCAGTGAAGACAGTGGTTCTGAATATAAGTGTGGGGGTTGTGGAAAGAGAAGAAAATTTGGAAACTGATGGTCTGGAGTTGAAATTCTAGATATTCACTCCTTATGAAATTATTTAACCTCTACTTTCTTACCTGCAAAATAGGCATAACAATACTACTGTGTAGGGCTGTTGTAATAAATTCAGCACAATAATACTGCATACAAAAAGCTTAGCAAAGTATCTGGTACTCAGGAGTCAATCACTAAGTAGTAGTTATTATGATCCTTATTATAACCACTCCTGATTTCAGTTATGAAATGTCTGATTTCCTTAAGTACTAAGTTTGACAGTTGATACCTCTAGCATTTCACTTTGACACTTCTTATGTTATTTTTATTGTGAAAGTACATACTCAGTCTTTCAAATGCACATTTTGGCTTGTGGTTATCTTTCAAAAAATTTTTTAGAGCAACTTTTGTGAAACCGTGGATAAGGCAAGAATTTGTGTTATTTTCGAATATGAGCTCCATTGTGGAACCAATGCAGTGCAGACAACTTGGAATATCAACAAAGTGTTTGGGAAGGATGTGGCTATTGGGTGCACAGTACGTAGATGGTTTGAGAGGTTCTGTCCTGGTGATTTTAAGCTTGAAAATGAGCCACATGGGTGACCTGGGACCAAAGTGGATACTGATGAGCTGAAAGCTGTAGTGGAAGCAAATCCATCTCAGCCTACATGTGAATTAGCAGCAAGGTTGATGTTACTATTCCAACAACACTGGACTATTTGAAACAAATGGGCAAGGTAAAGAAGCTAGATAGATGGGTACCACATGAATTAAACAAGCATCAGCAGATAAATCGTCTGGAAACTTGCCTTTCTTTGTTGTCACGACTTAAAACCAAACCATTTCTACACCATATTGTTACACGTGATGAAAAATGTATTCTTTTTGACAATCACAAGCATTTGGGACAATGGTTGGATAAAGATGTGCTCAAACACAGCCCCAAACCAAATATTCATCCAAAAAAGCTAATGGTGTCTGTTTGGTGGTCCAGTGCTGGCATTATGCACAACGGCTTCATGAAACCGGGTTAATCGACGACAGCAGATATCTACTGCAACCAGCTGGATGAAATGATGAAGATGCTTGTGATGAAGCAGCTGAGATTGGTCAACAGAGACAAACCAATCCTCCTGTAAGACAATGCTCGGCCACATGTCACACAAACAACGCTGCTCAAACTACAGCAGCTGGACTTGGAAACTCTCTGTCATCCCCCATATTCACCAGACCTTGCACCAACTGACTACCACTTCTTCCAGGCTTTGGAACACTTGTTGCAAGGAAAAATATTCAATTCTCAATAGGCTGTGGAAAACGCCTTTCATGATTTCATTGCCACTAGCTCTCCAGGCTTCTTTGCTGCTGTCGTAAACAAGTTACCATTAAGATGGCAAAACTGTGTCCATAGTTAAGGAGCATATCTTAATTAATTGTACTGTTTCTTGTTTGGGATATATTAAACTACACTTTTGATTCAGAATAGGACATTTCATATTTAATGACATAATATATAGTACAGAGAGCAGACTCAGTTACATATAACCCAAACCCTTTACAGCTTTATAAGTTAAAGATAGACTGTATCAGTGCTGTGTTAGTCACTATTGCAGAATGGTAAGCTGTGTTCCTTTTTCTGTCATATTTTCAGCAGCAGCACTTAGCAAGATCTAGATTTTTGGCATGACTATCTGAGGCGGACCTAGTAAAAGTGGTGCCATGCAGCCTGGAAGGCAGTCCCAGATAGCATTAGCAGTAATGAGAGAAGTGACACGCTTAATATTTCAGCTTGGGTTTTCCCTGTTGGAATTACATTTTCCCAGTCTACAACATAATACCTTATAGGCACATACATGGCATTTTCTAAAGAAACTGTAAATCATCAAGACTGAGCAGAAAAGTCTCAGGTTAATCTTAGTGTGGTGCCAACAGTGGATTTCTAAAGGAACCTCCTTCACCCTCCTTCGTTCCATACCAACCTCCCTTTATTTCTCCTGTCTTCTGTAAGGTGTGCCAGGCACTGGACATATAAACAGTATTTACAGTTGACGGTATAGTAGGTGAAAAAGATGCTGATATGTCTTCTGCTTTGAACTATTGTGAAAAAGGTGAAAGCCATTCCATGAAAAGTTAAGTACCATAAAGATACATTGATGTTTGGTTCACAGGAGAGATGCTGTGAGTTACGTCCTTAAAACGTTTTGACACATGAAAAAAAGTTAAATAATTCCAATTTCAACTTTAGAGTCTATTTACTGAAGCCCTTTAAAAATATAGTTGCCTTAACAAAGTGGATGTAGTACAGAATGCAAACCTTCCATACTGAATGGGGGTTTATACAAGTCACTTATTGGAAACTATTTGGCAGTATGACCTATAAGTAAGGGTGAAAATTGTAGTTCTGTCTACCTATTTATCCTGGTTTTTTTTTTTAAGGCAAACATGAAAATGAGGTTTATTGAGGGGAAAAAGATACGATTATAGAGCAAGAGCAAGATATAGGTTTACAGAGCGAGATACATACGCCACATGATGACCAGACCCATTGTTGTTGCAAAAGAGGGCAAAAGAAAAAAGCTATTTATCCTCATGTTACTCAGTAATAAGTTTTCTCTAACCTTATGGATTAAAGTGTCAAATTACTTGGGAGTTTTACCTATTTTTGGAGGGAAAAAAAGGCCTACAATTTTCATAGGGCTACATTTGTATGATCAAGTAGAGTTTTTAAATGATATGTACATATAGGCTTAATCCCAGCCAATATCTTTAAATAGGTGTATCACTTGATTATAACTATATTTATTTATTTATTCATTTATTTATTTTATTTTTATTTTTTGAGACAAAGTGTCACTCTCTTGCCTAGGCTAGAGTGCTGTGGCGTCAGCCTAGCTCACAGCAACCTCAAACTCCTGGGCTTGAGCGATCCTCCTGCCTCAGCCTCTTGGGTAGGTGGGACTACAGCCGCGCCACCGTGCCCGGCTAATTTTTGCTATTTTTAGTTGTTTGGCTAATTTCTATTTATAGTATAGACAGGGTCTCGCTCTTGCTCAGGCTGGTGTCAAACTCCTGAGCTCAAGCAATCCTCCTGCCTCGGCCTCCCAGAGTGCTAGGAATCCAGATGTGAGCCACCATGCCCAGCCATGATTATAACTGTATATATTTATTTTTCTGAAATAAAAGAATTCTCTCTTGAGACTCATTTTTGAGGTCATACATTCTCATAAGAATAATGTCTACAGGACATTGATTGAATGTACAAAATCTGGAAACTGTCTTAAAGCTGCCAGGAAAAAAGAGAAAGTCAAGGTAGTTTTGAATGTTGCTTCATGCACATTAAGATAATTTACTTTGCGGGAAGAATTGGAGACCAAGTTAATCTTGTGCATTATTTGCACAATTCATAACCTGTTCAAGGTCATTATTATGTACTATCTAGTCAAATTATTTAATAACGGATCTAATATTTTCTTGCCTTAAAATCTTCCACTCTCTGCCACGTATATTCTCAAATAAACTTGCAGCTTACTCTAAATTTAATTGTATTTCAAGTTTTTATAGAGGTTGATATGATTCCCCGGCTAAAAAAATAAACACGACTAAATACAAATTGTAATTTTCACTGGTCTCCAGAAATAATCTTCATACACCCAGGTTTTCCCCACTATTCCAATGAAATGTTCTATCTTCTCCCTACTTTTCTTTCCTAACAAAAGTATTATCCACTTGTTTATTCAGACTTGAACATGAAATTTGTTTTTCTTCTTTGCCCTTGATCTCCTTTCTGTAATCTATTGCTGCATAGCAAACTAGCCCAAAACTTACTAGCTTAAAACAACCATCATTTATTAATTTGTATTAATTGCTCACATATCTACAGTCTGGGTAGGTCCCAGCAGGGACAGCTTTTCTGTTCTCTATCTGATGTCAGCTGGTATGGCTCAAGATGGGTTCAGCTGCATCTGGCAAGGCAGTGCTGGCTGTCACTGGGGGCCTCTGCTCCTCTCCACGTGAACCTACCTCCCCACAGGGTTTCTGGGGCTTCTTCACAGCGTGGGAGCTGAGTAACAAGGAGGAGGGTTTCAAGAAGCCCAGGAGGAAGCTGCAAGGCTTTTTATGACCCAGACTCAAGTCTCAGAATGTCACTTTTGCCACATTGATCAAGCAAGTCACTAAGACAGCTTAGATTCAAGGCAAGAGGAAGGAGTCTCTCAATGGAAGAGTAGCAAAGAATTTGAAGACATTTTTAACCTACCGTGTTCTGTCGTTATCCAAGTCCTACTGAATCTATCAGCACGACATCTCCCAAATCCATTCCTCATTCTTTCATCCACCCAGATCTTCCTATGCAGGGCAAAGAAAACTTCATTGGCAGAGCCAAGGAATCTGGGAAGAAGATAATTTAAGACCCTTGTAGTAATGCGTTGGTTTGATTCAGAGTAGCCACAAAAGCAGCTTGGAATCAACTGAGGCACTGGGAGAAGTTAAAAGGATAAGATGCTTTCATAGGAGGTCACCTCCATTGTCATTGTCATCTTTTTTCTTATTTTTTTTTTGAGACAGAGTCTCACTCTGTTGCCTGGGCTAGAGTGCCATGGTGTTAGCCTAGCTCACAGCAACCTCAAACTCTTGGACTCAAGCGATCCTCCTGCTTCAGCCTCCCAAGTAGCTGGGACTATAGGCATGCACCACCATGCCCAGCTAATTTTTTCTATATACATATTTTTAGTTGTTCAGATAATTTCTTTCTATTTTTAGTAGAGACGGGGTCTCGCTCTTGCTCAAGCTGTTCTCGAACTCCTGACGTTGAGCAATCCACCCTCCTCGGCCTCCCAGAGTGCTAGGATTACAGGCGTGAGCCACCACGTCCGGTCATCTTTTTTCTTATTACCATCCATAAAATCATTCACCGAATTCTCCCTTCTCCCCTGTGAAGTGACTTTGATTTACTGTATATGGAAATTTATAAAGGAAAATGAAAGAGGAGACACGATTGGGGATTCCCTGTTTTATTTTGTTTTTTTTAAATCTAGGCCAACAGAAACAAATTACCTTCCCCTCTGAAAGTCTTTAAAAAGGAAGAGAAAATTAAGCTGATTGAATTTATTAAACTCATTTATGGTCAATGTATTAAAGTTGAATTTGATTTCTTTTATATGATATAGAGTATATTTGCCCATTGTATAATCAATGTAAATGGAAGCCTCCTGTCCATTTTATAAGATATGGATTATGATTTCTACTGTTTATAATTATTACAGATGTATCTTATTGTTGAATCTTTGTTTTTATGGCAAGTTAGCTGGAAATAGCTACAATTCATTTGTTTTTGTAATCTTTATTTAGGACCATGACCCTCAGTTGTGACACTGCTCCTGGTGGGTGGGGGTGGAGGTGTGGTCTAAGTTACCACAAATCCTCATACGGTATGGTTTCCAGGAATGCATCGTAGACACAAACAATAACTGCCTGGACTGTTCCAGGAAGTGGAAACGGTACGAACCAGCATTTGAGTGAACACTGAAATGCACTCTGAAACCAACCACTGGATCAGGGTACAAGACAGATAATGGTTCTAATGTAACTTGGGGGAAGAGCATTAAATGGAATTTAGTATAGTATTCCCTGCCTTATCTTTGTTTATGACTGTATAGGTGGCTAATTGTTTTCCTCAATCCTGTGACAAGAGAATTGGAGGGGACAGGAGAAGCAAGAACAATTTGGCTTCCAGTGAATTCTCAATAAATGATGTATTGCATCATGACCAATTAAATATTTTTAAACTTAATAGAATTTTATTTAGATAAATGATTTTTGAGAAGTACTTTTGAGCCAGAATTGAGTAGATAATTTCTTAGACTGATTACCTTATATCCAGCCATTGTAGTCAGAGATAATTGGAGCACACTTACTGACTTCACTTAAAATTTTATAGGCCAGGTGCGGTGGCTCACGCCTGTAATCCTAGCACTTTGGCAGGCCGAGGCAGGAGGATTGCTTGAGCCCAGGAGTTTGAGACCAGCCTGAGCAATAGCAAGACCCTATCTCAACAACAACAAAAAAATCCTAGCTGGGTGTGGTGGTGCATGCCAGTAGTTCCAGCTACTCAGGAGGTTGAGGCAGGAGGATCCCTTGAGCCCAGGAATTTGAGGCTGCAGCACGCTATGATGACGCTACTGCACTCCAGCCTGGGTGACAGAAAGAGACCATATCTTTTCAGCATTATCTCTTCCCAGGAAGAAAAAAAAATTTTATTTATATTTTGCTCAATTTTCAAATCTGGAAACTTTTAAACATTTACTTTTATTTAATATGTTGTGCTTACAATGCAATGCTAAGTGAAAACATTAAACTATATTTTCCAAATTTTCTGTAATAATTAGAAAAAGATCATATATAAATAATTCCATAGGCAACTCTTAGAGTACATCTAAATGGCAAGTTTGACTCATCATTAATCATAACTTAGCATACCATGTAAACCAGAAGCTGCAAGAGGATCCCTTCCATGTTTTTCTAAACCTCAGCCACAGCTGAATGACTGACATCGACTTACTTCTCTAGTAAGTGAATATTTCCTAAAAGCAAATCTTAAAGGAAGGGACTACGCCTCCTTCACATAAACACCTTCTCTCTCAGTGATTCTCACATTTGCCTCCTTTCCTTACAAATTTCTAGATGGGGACAAAGTTAGCATTGATACTTTAAAAATATTCCCTTGATCAGATCAAAAGGTATGTGAATTCTATGATTTGAGGAACAATGACACAGAGGATAGTTGGACCTAGAGTGAGAATAGTATGAAGGGATAAAAATGTCAGTCTTATTTCTCATCAATTAAAAAACTAATCCCTAAAATTTCCCCCCATTACTTCAGGTAACTGGGGTATAATTTGGGGGAAGCTAAAAGCAAAAGACAATCTCCTGCAAGTTAATTTTGTTTGCTGAAGACTAATAAGGGCTTGAGAAAAGTAGTTCTTGCCATTTGGTCCAAGTTCCTAGACAGCTATGGCTGAGACAGTCTGGGGTAGTTGCAAAATAAGTGGTTCTGATAACCAAGCAAATAACAAAATATACTTTTTAAAACTTCCAATGATTTTATAGGACTTTGGGTACATGATTTTAATGGTCTGCATGCCTCTAGAGGTATCACCATTTCTCAAGTGGAAAAAGCAAAATGAAAATTCTAGTTCCTGTGAGAAAGTGCAAGAAGTAATCATTTTAAAAAGCTCCCCCCTTAAAAAGAGACTCACTTTGCTATTTTCTTCAAGTATTTCTCCCTAAATATAAAAATAAGATAGCATTGTAAAAATGGCTATGAAAGCACCCAACTTTGAGGCTATTAGGATGGCCGAACTGTCATGTCAGAAGACTTTTCTTATTTCTTTAATAAAACGTGAATGTTGGAGTAAAAAGTTTTCTTTAAGACATTTTAAATATATAATGAATATGCATGTACTTGCTACTCAACTTTGTCGAATCTCAACAAATCACACATTTTGCCGATTTGTTTAAATTTTTTTTTTGTAGAAGAAATGAAACAAAATTTTCTGTCTTCATTCCCACCCTCTCCAGAAATAACCACTATCATAAATTAGATACTTACAGTTTCCAAGAATTTTTTTTGTAGTCCAGGGTTTGTCTTGTCCCTTATTTGTGACATCTTTGGATACACAGAATTTTTAAATTTTAATATGAAAAAATTGATCACATTTCTTGGTTTTGTGCTTTTGGTGTCTTATTTAATAAATTCTTTCCTGTCCTGAGATAGACACATTAAACTTCTACATTTTCTTCTTATAGTTTTAAAGTTGTAGTTTAAAATATCTAGGTTCTTAGTTATCCTGGTATTCATTTTTGGTTTATGTGAGATAAAGATTTAATTTTATTTAGATTTAAATTTTTTCCCCGTGATTAACTAATTCTCCATCTTTTCTCTGATTTTAGGCATGCCACTATGAATCTTTTTCCTGGGACTTATATTCAGTTTCATTGGTCAAGTAAAGCAAGTTTACTCCCATATTTTTATTCTTCAAATGGAACAGTCTATTTTAAGTCCTGTGTTATTACATATGGATTTAATATCAGCTTGTTAATTTATACAATTATATTAGATACGATTACAATTAATAGTTATTTTTATAGATTAATTTAGAGAGATTAGTCTTTCCATCCATGAACATTGTATATCTTTTCATTTTTTTCAGTGCTTTTTAATACTGTTTAATAATGCTTGACCATTTTCTGTATAAAAGCCTTGTACATCTTTTATTTGAATTATTCCTGGGTACATTATACATTTTGTATCTATTAAAATGGAATAATATCATAGATTATGTTTGCCAATTGGTTATTATGAATATATATAGTAATATTATTAATTTTTGTATGCTCATTTTGAAAGATATTAAGGCCTGTAATATAACTTACAATATTTACTAGCACATATTTTTATTAAATAAATTTGACATTCACTCCAATTCAGTGAATATCATGGCTGTCTAGAAATGAATTAATAATTAATTACATAAAAGCACTGATTAAAAAGTTGCAGGTCTATTACTTTAAGGTCATTATATTATATTGGACCCAGTTTGGTAAAGATTTAATGATTCCATCTAGTGGCAGTTTGAAGTTCTAAGTGAATTGGAAAATGAATTTTCAGGTTTTATTGTATAACTATATGTGTTTAAAAAATCATGAGAGCAACCAGTGTTCTTGTTGGAAATAGCAAGAAACAGCAAGAATTCGTTTGACACATCAAAATTAATTTGTCTATAGTTTTTAATGTTACTGATTTCAAGATTAAAATGAGGTTATATTTATGGAGAAAATTATCTACAACCTTCCATACTAGAGCCAAATCGTGTATGTGGAGACATAATTTTCAAGATTGTTATTCAGAGAGTTATAATAGATCATGTTTAAAAAATAGGTCATGGTGTTTTAAAAAAATAAGATTACTAACAGCTGGCCAGAGTCAATCCACATGACATTTATAATAATACAACCCTAAGAGTTACACCATGAGGACTACTTTATAGTTCAGGATCCTTTAAAATGAGGCCTATTTTATACCCTACTAGAGTTCATTTTTTGTGTTGGAAAGAAGAAACTATTCAATTTCAAAAAACATTGGAACAACTTGCTAATCACTTGGAAAAATTATTAAGTTTAAAATATATCCATGATGGATTAAAAATGTAAATGTAAATGTAAAGTACTCTTACACTTTACGAGGGTAAGAGTAAAATACATATAAAAATTATTTAATTTTTGGGTGGAGGACCTCTTTAATGATAGAACTTTTTTTTCTTTTTTTTTTTTGAGACAGAGTCTCACTCTATTGCCCAAGCTAGAGTGCTGTGGCGTCAGCCTATCTCACAGCAACCTCAAACTCCTGGGCTCAAGCGATCCTCCTGCCTCAGCCTCCCAAGTAGCTGGGACTGTAGGCACACGCCACCATGCCCGGTTAATTTTTTCTATATATTTTTAGTTGTCCAGCTAATTTCTTTGTATTTTTAGTAGGGACGGGGTCTTGCTCTTGCTCAGGTTGGTCTCGATAGACAGAACTTTTAAGAGTAAAGGTTGATAAAAAAATTCTATAGAACATTTAAAAATTACATTAAAACAACAATGTAGTATCTTTGGTGAAAATTTTAAGATGACAATGCTCTATGTTAACATAAGTTAAGGGTGAAGACAGCATACTTATATTGCTACTTGGAAATATATTTGGAAAAAAACTTTCTCAAGGGAAATTTGACAATGTTATGGAAAGTCTTAAAATATGCATAACCTCTGCCCCAGAAATCTACCACTGAGAATAATTACAGGGAGTTGATAAAGAAATGGTTATAAGAATGTTCTTCATAGCACTATTTAAAATATTAAAAAATTAGAAAAAATGTAAATGTCCATGAACAGGTTGATTGGGAAACTAATAACAGCATATACTTACTGTATACTTTTATGCTGTTATTAACCCTAACATTACAGAATAGTTTCTGAAGACATTTAAAATACTTCTTACATATTTAATTACCTAATTACTCAATTAAGTGGAAAGATATTCTCGGAATAGTGTTAAATGAAAAGCAGAAAGTAAGTTACAATTCAGTATACTTTTCCTTTTTATAAAACTTGTTTTTGTTCTTTTGCAAAATACAGAATGGAAGCATTCAACAGGGGTTATATTCTGAACTTGATGTTCTAGGCTGAATATTGTGCCTTTCCCAAATTCGTATGTTGAAGCCCTAACCACCAATGGGAGGGGACCTTTGATTAAAGTTAAAAGTCATAGGGTGGGGCCTTGGTGATGGAAATAATGCTTATATGAGACATCAGAGGAGCTCCTGAGCACGTGATCTGTCCCCTCTCCCCACCCTGTCCTTTCTTCTCCAGCCATCATGTGAGAATACAGCAAGAAGGTGGCCCTCTACAAGCCAGGAAGAGGCCCTCACTAGGACAGAAGTGACTGGCACCTCACTCTGTGACTCCTGGCCTCCAGACTGTGAGAAAATAAATGTCTGCTGTTTAAGCCATTCAATCTATGGTGTTTTGTTACTAATACACATGAGGTAATGACTGATTTTGTTTTTTTGTTTATCTGTATTTCTAAATTTTCTATAATAAATATACTACATTTTAATTTAAAAAGATATTTTAAAATCTATTAAATAATATTAGAGAAACTCCCTAGTGTATAAAGATGATTCAGTGAGAAACTCATTAGCTAAATCAGTTATTCAAACCTGGTTTGTGATTACCTTGACATATCCTTATTAATTCCATACACGAATTATTTGGCTTATAATTAAATTTATCAAAACAGATCGAATCCTTTTTAGCTATGAATATCAACAATTGATAAAGTTTCTAAATATATCACTGAAGAATAGGTTTATTTTCCTCCCATCCAACTAGTCTATAGTTATTATTTGCAAACACCGACTATATTAATCATTATATTTTCAGTTATAGTGAGTAATTAGTATTCTGCTTTAGGATTGTCTGCCTAATAATGGTGGAATTATGTATTATTTTCTTGCATTACAGACATTTTATAATTATCTTACCCATGCATCCTAATTCCCTCTTATACCGTCAAATTTCTAAGAAACAATTTATTCTTTTTTCTGTTGTTTCAATTATATCTAACCATATACCAGAGGTGAGGTCATTGGTCCTCCCCATGATAATATGTGATGTTTATCACATATTTATATTTATCTGCATATACACACATGCTCTCTCTTTTATCAGTTTTATTTTCATCATCTAAATACCCCCACGCTCATGCTGGGTATGTGGAGAGGGAAGGAGTGGAAGAGGCAGGGCTAAGTGTTTCATGAATAGCAAGTTTTCTTTGTGGCAGCAAAGGATTTGAATAATCCTGGGATCTGGGGAGTGTGGGGCCCATCACCAGCAAGTTGAGAAGTACTTGACAGCAAGAAATTTCTTCTCAGAGCCAGAAATCCACAATCAGTGTATACAGAACACTCAAAATAACTGACCCTAGAATGTCCATTCATTCACTTGAGCTACTTGATGTGTTTGAACACTCCCTACACCATGATAATTTCCCATATTAGTGTCTCACCTTTCTAAAGGGGAAGCCAGAAAATTTGCATTCCCAGACCTCTTGCATTAGGGTGTAGGCATATGACTTGCTTCCTTTAATCGGACTGTCTTTGGGAGACAGATTTGAAGGGATCATGTGAAGAGGTGAGCACACTTAGGAAAATCACTCTTCCTGCAAGCCAGATGTGGAAGAACTCCATTCCTGGGGCTTGGGTCTCAGTGCTTCTGGAATTCAGTTCTGGCATCATAAGTGCCGAATGCCAGCCTCCGTGGTGTTTCTGCTAGAGAAGGAATGGATGGCCACTGCTCATGGATGCTCAGATTTGTCATCTCATCATCCGGCTCTACCAGATATTCTGGGACCTATTTCATATGCTTTCAGCAATTCCATTTCTGCTTAAATTGGCAAAAGTAGATTTTTTAGATTCCAATTAAGAACTCTCCCCAATATATCATCCCAATGATAAAACTCCCTTCCTCCTCAAAACAAAACAATACAAACAAAACCAAACCCAATCCTAATAAAATTTCACTGCTTATTGTTTAATTATCACCAGGACTAACCGTATTTATAGATACAAGAAAATTTAATATAAATCAGTGCTATTTATTTACAGAGCTTTAGTAATTAAAAAAAGAAGAATTTTCCAGCCCAAATTCCTCCCCTCCCTCTGCAGTGATCTGCAGCAGCTTTCATTCTTCCTGTTTCCTTGGTTTCACAAATACCTGAGGATTCAAACAGAACTTGTGAAGTTGACAGTTTCCTCATTAACATGTTTGATCTTTGTAAAGCCTCCATTCATTTACTGGGTCCTTAACCACTAGTTTCCCTGCTATGTAAACATCCCAAAATTCCATTTCATATTTCATGCAATATTGACTATCACACCAAAAACCTAGAGATCGTCCCATGAATATCCTCAACGTAAACATTAACGCCAGCAGGCAAATATTTTTATTAGCTGTTCCGGAGAGAAGTGGTATCCAGAATGAAGGAAGGAAAGGACACAGTGGGAATAAACCGAAATACATTCCCACATGAAAAGACTGTAATGAGACAGCGAGGTCACTGCACTCAGGGACAATAAAGAAGCATCAGACTCAAGTGGCTAGAATTGGAATTGGAAGAGTCTGTGGGTGCATAATAAGCATTTCATCATATATCAGAGTGGTTATATCACAAAAATAATTTTTATTTTCTACTTGACAGAATACCATGCCACCATAAACATTTATACTTTATAAAGGTTATTATTTTTAGCTAGAATTTATTGGACATTTAGTGTATGCCATCATTAAGACTTTGCATCCTTACCTCATTTATTACTCCCAATAGCATGAGGCAGATATGGTCAACACTATTTTCGAGATAAAGTGATTCCCAGAGAGGGTAATTAATTGTCTAAAGAAATATAGCTACTAAATGACAGAAATGAGACCTAACCCCAGGTGTGCTAAAAATCAAAAATCCCTACCCTGAATTACGAATGCTCTGCAACAACATTGAAATGTCGCTCATGATTCTATAAGCGCCAAAAGAAGAATACAAAATAACGTGCTGCTATGTGAGAACTTCACACACATAAGGAAGGACTCACACATCAAGTACCACTTACTTTTGCTTTTGTGTCCCAGAGACAAAGAGAATCAGGAAACAGTTCATAAAAACAAAAGAAAAAATAAAAAAGATTGAGTGTGGATGTGGGTTTGGGGATGTGTGTGGTTGTGCAGGGGTGTGTGCAACAGTTTTAATGAGGCAAGCAAAGGAAGTTAGGGAACTTGTATTTATTTACTAAACACACAGAATACCTAGGAGCAGAACTCAGACTATTCACTATGCAGTTGGGTAATGGGATAATTGGAAGTTTTTTCCCCAGTATTTAAAAAAATATTGTCGAAAACTGCTGCATTGTTTTTTTTAATAAAATGAGAGATAAGAATAAACCATAGAGAGAAACAGGTTCAGGATTTTAGTCCCTGACTAGCGCTGAGCAAGTAAAGGCTGAGGAACCCCGGGGAAGGCTGAGGAAGCTGGGATCAGTACGGCTCCCATTGCCTCCCGGGCACCTGCTAAGCTCTGCCTGACACAAGGCCAAGTTCCAGTTGGGTCCGTAAGGTCACTGAGCAAACAGCTTTGAAAGATCATGCTGTCTCATTGACAGTCAGGGAGAGGCAGGAAGGTAAACATTTACTGGTTCCAGGAAAGGAAACACATTATCATAGGATCCTAGGAATGAACTTTTCTATGATTATTGCAAAATTTGTGATTTTTTTTTAAAATGGGTGATTTGGGAAACTTTTCGCCTGTGGGGTTTTTCACCATCGAACAGATTGGCCTCCAATACTACTCCTTTACCTCAGTGAAACAAGTCTTGACACAGGTCTGTCATATGAACAGGGGCTGGTACCTTCTGACCCTCTAAATGGTAAACAGTGGGAACAGAGAAGTATAGACGAAGTGAAAATGTAGCTCAGAGAAGGGAGGATGACAGATCAGGGGTGGCTCCCTAAAGGAGGTACCACTGAAGTTAGGCCATAAAAGAGGATTTGCATGCATGGGGAAAGCTATTCTGAATGAACAGAGACACTTGAGCAAAGACCCAGGGGGAAGACAACTTCGAGGCAAGTATTTCCCTGGCATCATCTATTGATGATAATCATAATTATTTTTGGCTTATAAAAAGCCAGAATGAGATGCTAGATGCTGTATGGTCAGTTAGAGACATGTGATCCTTGAGTTCTAGTAGTTAATGCTCCTCAATAAACATATGGCAGCTTACTTCGAGGAAGAACAGATAAAAAGCCTTAAAGCATGCATGTTATATGTAATAGGGAAAATGCTTTGGTTTATGCTTTGAGATAGGAAAACTTCAGCATTATACAGTAGTTTAACAATAGTTTAGCGGGGAAGAAACAGAAAAATAGAGACAAACTGAAGCATAGTCAGCAATAGACTAAAAAAGTCTGGGAGTGGCTGGGACAGAAGAATGGTTAGCCACCAGGGGGTGTGGTAGGCAGCCTCCAAGCTGGCTCCCAGAGCGCCCTGCCTCCTGGTGTGCACACCCTTGTGTAGTAGCTTTCCACATTGTACCAGCAGTGGTCTGTGTGAATACAGTCTGAATAGAATATGGCAGAAATAATAGTATGTCACTTTGTGAAAGACACTGTGGCTTCAGCCTCAATCTTTCTCACTTTCTTGGATCACCTGTGCTGGGGAAAGTTAGTTCACCTATCATGAGCTGTCCTACGAAGAGGTCCACATGATGAAGAAGTGAAGACTACTGCCAACAGCCACATGAGCAAACTTGGAAACAGATGCTGCAGTCCTGGCCAGCAGCTTGACCTTGCAGAGACCTCATGAAAAACCCTGAAAAACTACAAGGCCAAGCCACTTCTGGATTCTTGGTCCTTAGAAATGGTGTGATAGTTAATGTTTGTGGTCTTACAGTGCTGAGTTTGGGGCAAGTTTGTTACCCAGCAATGTGTAACTAATATCAGGGAATGGTGGATACTCTGGATCCCCGCAGGGGCTACATTCATTGAAATTATCTAAGACAGAGAGGAACAAGCAAAGGCATACAGCAGAGTCACTATCTAGAGAGGCTGAACTCATGTGCCCTGACACCACTTCATGAACCTCTTTTAACAAAAGATCTACTCTGGATCTTCTACCACAATTTAAAGAGCGTCCATTTTCTATTGTTTCAGATTCTTGTCTCATGTGACATCAGAGATCCAGACCATCGAATGCCTGGACTTTGCTCTGGTATCCCTAAAAGTAAGTGTGTACGAGGCTCGCGGTTGTGGGCAAATGCTCTGAAATGAATTCTGACTACTTTATCTGAATACCATAAGCTTTGACTAACCTGGAGGTCCTCATCGTGGTTCTGGAGTTCCCATGGGGATTCAGAATTCATCTTTATCCTAATATTTAGAGTAGCTAACATTTTAAATAGCTGTGCTACTGACCCTGTGCTCAGTATTTTGTATGAATGTTGTTATTTAATCTATGGCAATCCAATTACATAGGTATTATCGTAATTCTCACATTAGAGATGAGGAAACTGAGGTACAGAGAGATGATACAGTGTCCAGGGACATACAGTTCTTAAGTTACAAAGTTAAGGCTCCAGCAATCCTACTACTGGATATTTATCCAAAGGAAAAAAAAGACATTCTATAAAAAAGACACCTGAAGTTGGATGTTTATAGCAGCACAATTTCCAATTGCAAAGATGTGGAAACAACCCAAATGTCCATCAACACATGCGTGGATTAATAAAATGTGGTATATGTATACCATGGAGTACTACTCAGCCATAAAAAGATGATAAACTAATACCTCTTGTATTAACCTGGATGGAACTGGAGACCATGCTTCTAAATGAAGTATCACAAAATGGAAAAACAAATACCACGTGTACTCACCATTAAATTGGAACTAATTGATCAACACTTATGTGCACATTTGAAAATAACATTCATCAGGAATCAAGCACAAGGGAGGGAAGAGGCAGGTTTGGGTAAATTCACACTTAACAGGTATGATGCACACTATCTGAGGGATGGGCACATTTATGACTTTGACTCAAATGGTACAAAAGCAATTTATGTAACCAAAACATTTGTACTCTCATAATATTCTGAAATAAAATTTAAAAAAGCAAATCTAAAAATATAAATAAAATAAACTCTTAAAAAATGACACATTTGAGATTTGCTTCAAAGTAATCCAGTAGGTGGGAGGTGAAGACTGGGTGGGATTATGGATTAAACAAGATTGGGGTTCATATACTTTTCTCTCTACTTTGTATATGATTGAAATTTTCCACAATAAAAAGTTTCTTTAAAAACTCAAAAACATTACTATTTTATTATCACTAAAGCAAATTATTTAAAAAAAAACACAAAAAACAAAGTTAATGTGTGGATCAGATTGGTTGGATTACAATACCAATGTTCTAAGCTACTATGCTATAAATGTCTGTAGGTGGATTTTTGCCACCTGAAGCTCATTTTGGGCAGTGTTTGATTATTCACATAGAATCCCTCATCCTCTCTGGTTGATTGCAATATTTAAGTTAAAGCACTCTAAAATTCAGCTTTATTGAATACGTGGCTTAAAGCATTCTACTAAAAGAGAATGGTAAGTATTTCATTTTTAAAAACATAAGTGGGGAGATATATGGTTTTCTCATCAACATCCAAGTCTCCTATACTTCATCTAAAATTGTACACTTTGCTGGGTCCCTTCATGTTTTCTCCCATTGCTCTTGCTTTATGATGGAATGCTTTAATTTGCTCCACATTTAATGTCCTTACACCACTATTTTCTGTAATTTATACCACATGCTGTCCACTTTCTTGTACTATTTTATTTGGTAAAGCACTTTGGATACCAGTGTATATGAAAGATGTTATTTGAAATGAAGTTGTATGGCAAGCTACATTATTATAATTTCCTTCTTACTTTGGGCCTACTTCATCTTATACAGTTGCCTGATGTTTGATGCAGTGCTGAAATTTAAAGGGAAAGAGTGTTTGGAATTGATGTCCATGTATTACTTATTTAATCTGCTGTCAGAGCAATCTATTATCCAGTTCTAAGTTTTCAATATAGCCCAAGGCCTGCTCTGACATCCATCTTACTTGTTTCATGGGGATAATCTTACTTTGTACATTTATTCCAAGTATAAGTGCAATTTGTTTTGTCTTGAGGATGACATCACAGGGTACAACTTAATAAGGCCACACGATTATTATGGGTGGTGGAGAAGTGTGTCAGTTCTCAATTATTCAGCAACTAATTGCCTTAGTCCTTTGTTTCTGTTGTTTTTCTATTCTGTCCTTTTGTCTTTTATTTGTTCCAATGTTCTTGAGTACTTTTGGAAGGTAGATAAAGAGAAAAAAAATTTCACTGGTCATTTGAATGACTTTGGCAGATCTTCATAACATAGCAACATAGAAGAAAATATTATTTTGAAGAGAAAGGTGAAGGTGGTGCCTAAAATTTGCATACTCTATGGATTTGTGATTCTCAGTGGATTTGAGCATACATGTTAATCATATTCCGGTATTGAATGAAAGTTGTCCAACTTTTTATTTTTCTAGGAGGGTCACATTGATAGTTAATAATAATCCCACAGATTCAGGGATGTTTCAACATATGCAAATCTATAAATGTAATTCACAACATAAATAGAAATAAAAAAAATGATCATCTCAATAGATGCGGAAAAAGCATTTGATAAAAGTTAGTACTCTTTTATGATAAAAACACTTAACAAAATAGGCATAGATAGGACTTACTTCAAAATTATAAAAGCCATATAACACAAACCCACAGTCAACATCATACTGAATAGGGAAAAATTGAAAGCATTCCCACTTAGAACTAGAACCAGACAAGGTTGCCCACTATCATCACTTCTATTTAACATAGTGTTGGAAGTCCTAGCCTGAGCAATCAGACAAGAGAAGGAAATCAAGGGTATCCAAATGAGGACAGAAGAGGTCAAACTATTGCTCTTTGTTAACAATATAATCTTATATCTAGAAAACCCCAAAGATTCTACTAAGAGACTCCTGGAATTGATAAATAAATTCAGCAGTCTTAAGTTACAAAATCAACGTACACAAATCAGTAACATTCATATATGCCAACAATTAAGCTGAGAATCAAATCAAAGACTGATACCTTTCACAATATCAACAAAGAAAATAAAATACCTAGAATATATTTAACTAAGGAAGTGAAAGACCTCTACAGGGAGAACTATGAAACACTGAGGAAGGAAATAGCAGAGGATGTAAAGAGATGGAAAAAAATTCATGCTCATGGATCAGCAGAATCAACATTGTCAAAATGTCTGTACTACCCAGAGTGATCTACAGATTCAATGCAATCCCTATTAAAATACCAACATCATTTTCCACAGATATATAAAAAATAATTCTACTTCGTATGGAACCAGAGAAGACCCCATATAGCAAAAGCAATCTTAGGCAAAAAGAACAAATTGGGAGGCAGCAATTTACCAGACTTCAAGCTATACTACAAGGCTATGGTAACCAAAACAGCATGGTACTGGCACAAGAACAGAGACCTAGACTAATGGATCAGAACAGAGAACCCAGATATGAAACCATCATCATATTGCCATCTGATCTTTGACAAAGCAGACAAAAACATACACTGGGGAAAAGAATTCCTATTCAATAAATGGTGCTGGGAAAATTGGATAGCCACATGTAGAAGACCAAAACAGGATCTACACCTCTCCCCTCTCACAAAAATGAACTCACTATGGATAACAGACTTGAACCTAAGGCATGCAACTATAAGAATTCCAGAAGAAAATGTTGGAAAAACTCTTCTAGATATCAACCTAGGAAAAGAATTTATGAAGAAGACCCCAAAGGTAGTCACAGCAGCAACAAAAATTAACAAATGGGACCTGATCAAATTAAAAAGCTTCTGCACAGCCAAGAAAACAATCATTAGAGCGAATAGACAGCCTACAGAACAGAAGAAAATATTTGCATGCTATACCTCTGATAAAGGGCTGATAACTAGAATTTATAAAGAACTCAAGCAAATAAGCAAGAAAAAAATCAAACAACCCCATTAAAAAGTGGGCAAAAGACATGAATAGAAACTTTTCAAAAGAAGACAGACTAATGCCCAGCAAATATATGAAAAAATGCTCAATATCTCTAATCATCAGGGAAACACAAATCAAAACCAAAATGAGATATCATTAGCTCTAGTGAGAATGGCTTTTATCAAAAAGTCCCAAAACAACAAATGCTGGCATGGATACGGAGAGATAGGAACACTCATACACTGTTAATGGGACTGCAAACTACTACAACCTCTATGGAAAGTAGTATGGAGATACCTCAAAGAACTAAAAGTAGAGCTACAATTTGATCCAGCAATCCCACTATTGGGTATGTACCCAAAGGAAAAAAAAAGACATTGTATAACATTCTGTAAAAAAGACACCTGCACTTGGATGTTTATGGTAGCACAATTCACAATTGCAAAGATGGGAAAACACCCTAAGTGCCCATCAACACGAGTGGATTAATAAAATGTGGTATATGTATACCATGTAGTATTACTCAACCATAAAAAATGGTGATCTAATGCCTCTTTTATTAACCTGGATGGAACTGGAGACCATTCTTCTAAGTGAAGCATCACAAGAATGGAAAAACAAATACCACATGTACCCCCCATTAAATTGAAACTAATTGATCAATATTTATGTGGACATACTGAAATAACATTCATTGGAAATCAAGCAGGTGGGAGGAGGGAGGAGGCGATGGGTAAATTCACACCTAACAGATACAGTGCACACTATCTGGGGATGGCCACACTCATAACTCTGACTCAAATGGTACAAAAGCAATTTATGTAATCAAAACATTTGTACCCCCATAATATTCTGAAATTTAAAAAAAAAGAAAAAGAAAAAAAGTTAATAATAGTAAATATGAAATAACGTCATTATTATATCATTTACAAGAAAACATCTAATGTCTTTTTGGTACAGAAGAGATATGCTAATAAGTTAGCACATGAGGTTTTTCTGGGTTATCATTTTTCTCCCTTGCTCCAATCTCTAAGTGTTTAACCCCATTCTGTGGTTTAAGGTTTAAGGTCACCTCCCTTCTCTAACTCCCAGAGCAATTTGTCTGCGGTGTTTTTCTGGCAGTAGATATTTATATATTACGCCACAAACTAGGACATGCACTCTTTAAGGGTAGAGATAAGTTTTGGTTCATCTTTTGTTCTTCCCAATATG
Source organism: Avahi laniger (assembly GCA_963575035.1). Lineage (NCBI taxonomy): Eukaryota > Metazoa > Chordata > Mammalia > Primates > Indriidae > Avahi > Avahi laniger. The sequence continues at coordinate 5,915 of CAUYSK010079878.1, read as the reverse complement.
CTTGGCACAATTTCTTGTAGAAAGCAGGTGTCAGGAAGTACTTTAGTCAATAAAAGATTTTGTTTCTTGTTCCAAGTATTATACAATTTACCAGTAAAATACTATTGACATGTCAATAATATCAGATTCTTCCAGTGAGTCTTTGAAGTCAGGAAAGATAGAACTGGAAGAGATTTTACAAAACACCTAACCCAATCCCAGATTTCACAGTAAGACTGTGAGCTAGATATCTGTATCTAATATCTAATATTGGCATGATCTTGGGAAAGCCATTTACCAACTCTGAATTTAAATTTACTCCATTAAAAAAATAAATATTTACACAGTTTCCATGATCATTAAATGAGATGATGGATGCAATAGTGCTCTGTAAAATTTTAACTGCTCTAGCAATGTCGATCCAGGAAACTGAGGCCTAGAGGAGCTAAGGACTGACTCCATACGTTTTTCAGACTGTGACAGAGCCAGATTTTTTCAGGAGGTATAGCATAATTAAATAAGAATTGAATTTGGAGTGAGAAGGAAGGTACATTTCAAGCAGATCATAGTTCTGTTTGGAATGTACTCAGAATATTCTTGCCATGTTGGCTAGTGTGAATTGGAAATATAGCAAAGTTGAGCATTTTGAAAAATAAAACTGACCTCAAGTTACCACCACTAGGCAGCTGAACCTGTTCATGATACGTCAAATGGGGATGATAAGATCAGCTCTACTTCCCCTATACAGACATTGCTGTGTCTGTCAAAGGGGAAAACGCATGTGAAAGTATTTTGGTAAATAGTAAGGAGCTATGTAAATGTCATTATTATTGTCTCCTGCTTCTTCCATGTAACTTTATATTGAATTTCTCAGATCAGGAAGAAAAAAGATAATTCTCATGCAAATTTCACATTAAGTCACTGGAATAGCTTGGTATAAAACTTTTGGGAAAATAACATTGATATTTTTTCAAGCATGATGAGCTCATTAAATCTTCCTTTCATGATGCCCGTTTCATTTTTTCAAAATTTCTTTATCTTAGTGTCTTATCTTTCTCTCAAAGACGATTAGTGCATATTATTTTTTGTGTCCTACCCGTTCTCCTACTGTTAATCACTTTATTTCCTGTCATTAATCTTTACCATATACTCTTTTCCCCTACTACCTGAGTGAATCTTTTGTCCCTCTACATGCACCAACCTTATAGAGTCTTACAAGTAAGTGCTCTGAATTAAGACAAACTCTCTCAGGAATTCTTTAGTTGCCCCTTTGCAAAAATGCCTGATATCTTAACACTTGTGTTTCCCTTTAAGAGAATTACTATAAAAGAAAACTGTCCTGAATCATAACTCTTACTGCTTCCCAATTTATAGAGCTCCTTCTGCATAAGGAAAGAATGCATACAGAGAGAATCTCAAATAAACACCTAATAAAAGAAATTCAGCTCACATTAAAATACTAGAATACCAGATGGTGGAATTTAAGTATTATTCAACTACTGTTTATCCTACCCAGTGCTCATTTTAAATTCAACATTTTTGAGAATTATTCATGGAGCCACAGTTGTATTTCATGCAGATAACAAGCTTAGTTTGTAGTGAATTACCAGAATGCACCCATAATTTCCATACTTCCTTGGTTATTGTTAATTTGGATTGCAACTATTAGTTAAAGTTGAGAGGCTTTCCAAAGCAAATCGGCATCAAGCTATCGTAGACATTAATTTGTTCAGCAGTCTGCGGGGAGGGCAAATCATTAAATTTTACAGGGTGGAAGAACACACCAAAGAATGTGATGTTCCATCTGCCAAAGCTGAAAAACACAACTGTTTGATGAGTATGTTTCCTCCTTTGTAGCAGGCTGCCCACTGAGCAGGCAGTTATTCCTGCTTTTATCTAACGGCTGTAGTGTAACTTTTAAGTGAATATAAAAAATAATTTCATCTTCCAACACCTCTCCATGTGAATAGACAAAAGATCAACAGAGCTGTCTCTAACACAGCACAATCCCCCATGTAAAGTCACAAGACCCTTTGAATTGATCAGCAGGACGCATATCGTGGCAAATGTAGATGACTGAGTTCCTCTTGACTCCGGTTCCCACCTTATACATGTATTTTAGTCACATTGTGTTAGAGAAGATGACAAACTTTCCTGCTCCAACTCATTAAAAGAAATATTAGGAGACCTTTGAAAAGAACAACATCCATTCCTTTGCTGAAAGCTAGTGCTTTGATAGCTGGAAGGGTTTTTACCCCACATTTAAAATTAGTGTTTGAGTCAAAAAGTTAAATTGAATATGATGCATCCCCAATGCCTGAAAAAGTTTTTACAAGAAAAAACAAGGCTCAAAAATTTCCTTCTGGTTTTATTCTAGAAGTTTCAAATTTTGAAAGCAACAGATGTTAAAAGTCCTTCGCTAACAATCATCCTAAAATTCGTCATTATTGTTCTCTATTGTCGAGCACCCATGTGCCAGAATACTGTGCTGGGAGCCTCACATCATCTCATTTAATTCCTGCAATGGCCCTGCAAGGAATTCTCATTTCACAGATGGGAAAACTGAGTTTCAGAGAGGTTAGTGAGCATAGACTGGAATCCCAACTTGACACTGTTTGATTGGAGGCTCATGTGTTTTCTGCTGAAGCATACTTCCTCCTTGAGCATAGTAGGTATGAAATTATATCTGGAAGCTAATATTTTTTGGTACTGGTGGCAAAATTCCTGGAGGGTCAAATAAACTCTGTAAAGTCTGGATTTATGAATATTTGCCTCTTACGGCTAAGGCAGGTGACATAGAAATAATTCTGAAGTTGTATTTTACAGTGTAATTTGAATATAGATTTTGTGATATTATAGTTCAGTGTGGAGGGAAAATTAACAAAAACAAGTGGCATTCAATAGTTTCCCAAAACGTAATGACTCAAAAACCCCAAAGCCTATAGTTCCTTATGTACTTGATCTGAGGAACACTGAAGTGTAATTTTTAAACCATCTGTGAACCATATAATTTACTGGTATAAAAATGAGTTAAGAGATACAAATGATAATGTAGCTCTGATAGTTGTGGGGTCGTCTGGAATTCCTTCTGTTTTGGTTTGCATCTTCCCTATTTATTTTAGCTCTTCCCTCAAATTATTGAAAAGAAGAGGGATTTTTTGGTACTGGTGGCAAATTGTTCAACTTCATTCCCTTTTGAGGTTGTATATGGTTTTACCTGCTCTAAGTTTAGCAATTCTGAAATTCTCTACTTTCAGGTTATCATAATAGCTACCAATCACTTCTTTTTTCTGTTGTCATTGCTAGACTTCTATCTATGGATTAGATTTACCTTTTCTTCAAAAGTGAAATGTTTAGTGGATAATCTACAACTAAAGGACACGGGGAGCACTAAAGGGAGGGAAGGGCATGCCTTTAACCTGCATTTGGGTGAGGCAAAGATATGGAGTGTAACTAGAATGTTTGTACCCTTACAATACCTTGGAATAATAAAAAAAAAATAACTTGTTTAAGGGCTAGAACTATAAAACTCTAAGAATAATACATAAAGATTAATCTTTGTGACCTTAGATTTGCTATTAGTTTCTTAGATATGGCACCAAAAGCAAAAGCAATCAAATTAAAATAGGTAAATTTGGCCGGGCGCGGTGGCTCACGCCTGTAATCCTAGCTCTCTGGGAGGCTGAGGTGGGCGGATCATTCGGAGCTCAGGAGTTTGAGACCAGCCTGAGCAAGAGTGAGACCTCACCTCTACCAAAAATAGAAAGAAATAAATTGGACAGCTAAAAATATATATAGAAGAAATTAGCTGAGCATGGTGGCGCATGCCTGTAGTCCCAGCTACTCGGGATGCTGAGACAGTAGGATTGCTTGAGACCAGGAGTTTGAGGTTGCTGTCAGCTAGGCTGACGCCACGGCACCCTAGCCCAGGCAACACAGTGACACACTGTCTCAAAAAAAAAAAAAAAAATAGGTAAATTTGACTTCAACAAAATAAGCACTTTTGTGCTTTAAGGGACACCATCAAGAAACTGAAAAGAAAACAACCAAAATTGGACAATATATTTGCAAATTACATGCCTACTGAGAAACTTTTATAAAAATATATTTAAGGCCAGGTGCGGTGGCTCACGCTTGTAATCCTAGCACTCCGGGAGGCCGAGGCGGGAGGATTGTTTCAGCTCAGGAGTTCGAAACCAGCCTGAGCAAGAGTGAGACCCCGTCTCTATTAAAAATAGAAAGAAATTAATTGGACAACTAAAAATATATAGAAAAAACTAGCCGGGCTGATGGCGCATGCCTGTAGTCCCAGCTACTTGAGAGGCTGAGGCAGGAAGATCGCTTGAGCCCAGGAGTTTGAGGTTGCTGTGAGCTAGGCTGATGCCACGGCACTCTAGCCCAGGCAACACAGTGAGACTCTGTCTCAAAAAAAAAAAAAAATATATATATATATATATTTAAAAAAACACAATTCAATAGACAAATAAGCAAATCAAAAATGGGCTAAGGATTTGAATAAAAATTTCTGTGAAGAAAAACTATGCAACAGCTGAAAAGCACAAGAAAAAGAGCTCAACTTCTATAGAAAATAATGAGATATCAATTCACAGCCACTGACTATAATCAAAAGATATATAATAAAATGTTCTTGCAAGGAGGTGGAGAAATATAAAGCCTCATATATTGCTGGAGGGAATGAAAAATGATTCAGCCATTCTGGAAAACATTCTAGGAATTTCTCGAAAGGGTGAATGTACAGGTAGCATATGACCCAGTAATTCTACTTCTAGGCATATACCCAAGAGAAATCATAATATGTACACACAAAGGCTGTACATGAATGTCAATAAGCAATAAAAACACTATAGCAATGTTAACAAAAAATAAATAGCATTCACGTTCATTAAAAGAATTAACACAAGAGATTATGTTAATAATATATTAATAATTTTGGCTCTTATGAAAGCCAAACATTGAACCAAATCAATGTCCACTAATTATTGAATGAATAAATAAAATGTTTATATCCATATGATAGTATATTATTTGGCAATTAAAAAGGAATGAAGTCCCTATATAAGGGACATCATGCATGATCCTTTTTAAACATTATGCTAAGTGAAAAATGCAACTCATGAAGGACCACATAGTTATGATTCCATTTATCAAATTGTACAAAAATTCAAAATTTATAGATACAGAAATTAGATTATTGGTTGCTAAGGGCAGGTAGGAGGGAGAAACACAAGGCAGAGGGATAAAAACTCAAGGGCACAGGGATTCTTTCAGGGAGACAAAAATATTTGTTGTAGTGGATGCGCAGTTCTATGAACACATTTTGGAAACATTAAATTTTAACCAATAATGGTGAATCATATTGGATATACATTACCTATCAACAAAGTTTTACTAAAACAAATTTTTGAACCATGATATTCAAGAAATACTAACTCAGCTACACAATTGCTTTATTTCTACTTCTGTATCAAGGGACTGCACACCAAGAAGCCTCTCACTTGCCACAATTTTTGACACTATTCTAAAATACATTATATAAAAAGGATTACTTGCTCAAGCAAGGTCATCAAAAGTAGTTGCAATAATGCACTTATAAACATAAAAGGGACATTAAACACACTTGAGTAAATACGACCTCATCTGCCTTTGATACGTCCACTTGCCAACCACATCCACAGACTGTTCAGTTAATGTACTTACTTTTAAGCACAGGAGTTAAATTTTAACTTGATTGATTTATGCTTGGATATAATTATAACAAAGGGCAGAGAGAGCAGCAATTTGAAAAGAAGCATTGTGCTGCACCAGGATGGCTCTGCGATGGACTTCAGTTCTTCTGCTGATACAGCTGAGTGGTTACTTCAGCTCTGGGACTTGTGGAAAGGTGCTGGTGTGGCCCACAGAATACAGTCACTGGA
>CAUYSK010079875.1:0-22163 GCA_963575035.1 Avahi laniger | reverse complement strand
CCTGTAGTCCCAGCTACTCGGGAGGCTGAGGCAGGAGGATCGCTTGAGCCCAGGAGTTTGAGGTTGCTGTGAGCTAGGCTGACACCACGGCACTCTAGCCAGGGCAACAGAGCCAGATTTTGTCTCAAAAAAAAAAAAAATTAAAAAAAGACAAAAACAAAAACAATAGATACAAACCAACAGGAAATTTAGGTATTAAAATATTTGAGTTATTAGACACATACTTTACCTAGGACTAATGATTCACTTGTAAGTGGAAATGGCAGTGTAAGGCATTTCACTGACCTGCTCCCCCCACCCAGTGAAACAACCACATAATTTTCCATAACTGGTGAAAATTGTTTAAAGCCACTTAAGTCATCTGGAAATTTTCCAGATGAATAAAGAAACCTTTATTCAAGAAATTCTCCTAAATCACAGCAGAAAGAGCAAGTCTGTGTTACTTCAGCATGAACAATTTCCTATTTCTCCCCAGCAGCTCAGCATAATGGAAGCTCCACCATGGAAGAGTGTGATCTAGAACACAGGCTCCGTCCTCCCTCAGCTCCTAGCCTAGGGCTACATTAAATACCGAGGAAAGGCAAATTGACATTTCTCATCCCTCCAGCTCCATGTTGCAAAGGCTAAATGCTGGGTAAACGCAGGTGAGAATACTTCATCACTCAGACTCTGTGTGTAAAACAGAAGTTCTACACCAGGAATAGGAGGCCGAGAATTCTGAGCTCCTGATCACTCTCATTCCAGATAATTCACAGGGCAGAGGTTCCACACCAGGAAAGGCAAGCCAAGAAGACCAGAAGCTGCCACTGCCCTAGCCCAGCGCCCTACTCTCAAGCCAAGGTGTCACAGTAAGAGAAGTGGGCTACTGTCCCTGCCTCTAGCTCCAGAGTAGAGGTTCAGAGATTTTGCCCAGGGGATGAGGCTGTTCATAAGAACAGAGAGCTCCAAAGGATTTCCCAAAGAGACTGACTTTTTGGAAAAGAAGGTAGGAAAGTTCAACCAAAAGGCTGTCTCAAAAACAATGGAGATTTGAGTGGTAAGCAATTAAGGGAAGGTTGTCATCTCCGTAAGAGCAACAAGCTAAACCATAGGCTGGCTAGTTTATCAGAGAGCACCACAAAAACAGACAGCTATGAGTCCTCCTGAAATCAGAATAAACCTCCAAGATTGGCCTCAAAAACTACTCCTGAAATGGAGTTTGAATTTAATTGGATAAAACTGTGGAGTAATTTATGGCCCAGAACATTGTCAAAAACTAAATAAAGGAGTCAGCTGTCAATTAGTGGAGACTAACATAGGGGTATGATACCAACAGAGGCAGGCGGCTTAACAGAGAGATCAGGAAAAGGGACAGAGACATCCCTGCTAAAACTGCTCTTATCCCAAGACGACTGTATGCATGACTGCGCCCTCCAAGGAGCAATATCAGAGGCTTCACACTGTGGGGAAAAGACTTCACTAAAATAGTCCAGCCAAACAAATAACAATAACAAGAAAAATACAACAAAAACAACCCCGGGAGGGAGCATCTGTATGTGAATTACTACAAAATAGCATCTAATAGTATCCAAGCTGTCCAGCTTTCAAAAAGAAATGACGAGACATGCAAAGAAACTGGAAAATGTGACCCACACCTAAGGAGAAACATGAGACAACAGAAACTGCCTGCAAGAGGGCCCAGAGGCTGTATTTTATACACAAAGACTTCAATGCAGCCATTATAAATGTATTCAAAGAACTAAAGGAATCCACACTAAAGAAGTAAAGGAAAGTATGACAACAATGCCTCATCGGATATAGAATAATGATGAAGAGATACAAAGTACAAAAAAAAACCAGATGAAAATTTTAGAGTTGAAAAGTATAATAGCTGAAATAAAAAATTCACAGGAGAGACATAACAGTAGGTTTACACTGGCAGAATAAAGAATCAAAGAACATTAAATAGACTGATAGAGCTTGTGCATCCCAAGAACAGAGAAACATAATGAATAAAAATGAACAAAGCCTCAGAAAATGTGGGTCACCATTAATTGCATTAATATATGAGAAATGAGAGTACCAGGAGAGGAAAGAGAAAATGGTACAAAAAAAATTCTAAAGGCTTGGTGCAGTGGCTCACACCTGTAATCCTAGCACTCTGGGAGGCCGAGGCAGGAGGATCACTTGAGGTCAGGAGTTTAAGACCAGCCTGCGTAAGAGCGAGACCCCATCTCTATTAAAAATAGAAAAAATTAGCCAGGCATGGTGACACACACGTAGTCCCAGCTAGTTGGGAGGCTGAGGCAGGAGGATCACTTGAGCCCAGGAGTTTGAGGTTGCCGTGAGCCAGGCTGACACCACAGCACTCTAGCCCAGGCAACACAGCAAGACTGTCTCAAAAAAAAAAAAAGGTTCTAAAATACAGTGGCAAAAACTTCCCAAATTTGATCAAAAACATTATTAATCTATATATCCAAGAAGTTCAAAGAACTCCAAGTAGAAGAAATGCAAAGGGATCCAGACCAAGATAACTCATAGTAGGATTAGCTATTATAAATAATGCTGCTATGAACATTTGTGTACACATTTTTGTGTGGATATATATTTTTATTTCTTGGGAATGGAATTGCTAGGCATATGGTAACTTTATGTTTATCCTTTTGAGAAACTGCCAGACTGTTTTCTCCCTTTTTTTTTCCTCTTGCATCTCTGTGTAACTTCTTTTAAGTCAGACGTTTTCTAAAGTAGTTGCACCACTTTGCATTCCAATCAGCAGTATATGAAGGTTCCAGTTTCTCCTCATCTCATAACCCCTTGCAATTGTCCATCTTTTTGATGATAGCCATTCTGGTAGGATCTCATTGTGGTTTTGATTTGCATTTCTCTGATGGCTAATGATGATGAGCATCTTTTCACATGAATAATGGCATTTGTATATCTTTTTTGGAAAAATTTCTACTGAGATTATTTGCCCACTTTTTAATTGGTTCATTTATCTTTTTAATTGTTGACTTGTAAGAGTTCTTCATATATTCTAGATAAAAGTCTCTTACTAGACATACAAATTGCAAATTTTTCTCAGGCTCTCTGATTTGTCTTTTTCACTCTCTTGATGATATCCTTTGAAACACAAAGTTTGGTGTCCTTTGAAGCATAAAAGTTTTAAGTTTACAAAAAATTCATGCTAAAATTCATATGCAAATTCAAGGGAGCCAGAATAGCTAAAATTATCTTGAAAAAGAAGAAAAGTCATACTGTAATTTTGAAATACTCCAGAACATTCTGTTCTTAACAAGGCCTGCCCTCAAGGGAAACTATTATATCAGAACCTAACCTACTGGCATTTTATCAGAGCCTAACAAAGCTGGGGGAAGGTAAATGCCCAACTTCAGCCTCCTTTAGTTATCTTGTCCCACCTAAAGCGATTTAAAAAAAAAACTGAGAAGCATTTGTGAAATTCACAGTCCAAAGGCACAGGATTGAGACCTAATCATAGGACTGCACAACACTTTCCCTCCCCTACCTCTTATCATCACATCACTAAATGCCTATTTACCACAGTTCCTTTTGCTCAGTACATCATGTCTGAATTTCAACAAAAAATTACAAGGCTACAAGGCTATAGTAACCAAAACAGCATCTTACTGGCATAAAAGTAGACACATAGATCAATGGAACAGAATAGAGAACCCAGAAATAAAACCATATATTTACAACTAACTAATCTTCAACAAAGCAGATAAAAACATACACTGGGGAAAGGACACATGGTTCAATAAATGGTGCTAGGAAAATTGGATAGAATTATGCAGAAGAAAGAAACTAGATATCTATTTCTCACCATATATGAAAATTAACTCACGATGGATTACAAACTTAAATGTAAGGCCTGAAACCATAAACTTCCTAGAAGAAAACTTAGGAAAAACTCTTCTGGACATTGGCCTAGACAAAGAATTTATGACTAAGACCACAAAAGCAAATGCAACCAAAACAAAACTAGACAAATGGGACTTAAGTAATCTAAAAAGCTTCTGCACGGCAAAAGAAATAATCAAAAGAGTAAATAGACAACCTGAAGAATGTTAATTTTTGTGAGGGATATAAAGGTCTGTGTCTAGATTAATTTTTTTTTTTGCATGTGAATGTCCATTTGTTCCAGCATGATTTGTTAAGAAGACTATGTTTTCTCCATTGTACTGCCTTTGTTCCTTTGTCAAAGATTCATTGACTATATTTGTGTGGGTCTATTTCTGGACTCTCTTCTGTTCCACCAATGTATATGTCTATTCTTTTGCCAATGCCATGCTGTCCTGATTACTGTAGGTTTATAGTAAGTCTTGAAGTTTGGTAGTGTCAATTCTTCAACTTAGTTCTTTTCCTTCAATACTGTGTTTTCTCTTCTTGGTATTTTGCCTCTCCATATAAACTTTAGAATCAGTTTGTCAAAATTTACAAAATAACTTGCTGGAATTTTGATTGGTATTGCATTGACTCTATAGATCAAGTTGGGAAGAACTGAAATCTTGACAATATTGAATCTTTCTATCCACAAACATGGAATACGTTTCCATTTATTTGGTTCTTCTTTGATTTCTTTCACCACAGTTTTGTAATTTTCCTCTTATAGGTCTTATACATGTTTTGTTAAATTTATAAATAAGTATTTATTTTTGGGAGGTGCTAGTGTAAATGGTATTGTGTTTTTAATTTCAAATTTCACTTGTTCATTACTAGTATATAAGAAAGTGATTGACTTTTTTATATTAACCTTGTATCCTGCAATCTTTCTATAATCACTTATTAGTTCCAGGATTTTTCTTTTTTTTTTTTTTATTGGTCAATTCTTTTGGATTTTCTACATGGACAACCATGCCATTTGTAAATAAAAAAGTTTTTATTTTTTCTTTCCAAATCTTTATACCTCTTATTTCCTTTTCTTCTCTTATTGCATTAGGCATGACTTCCAGTACAATGTTGAAAAGGGGTGTTAGAGAGAGACATTTTTGTCTTGTTTCTGATTTTAATGGGAAAGCTTCTAGTTTCTCATCATTAAGTATGATGAAAGAAGATTTTTTGCAGATGTTCTTTATCAGGTTGATGAAGTTCCCCTTTATTCCTAGTTTGCTGAGAGTTTTTTTTATCACAACTGGGAGTTGGACTTTATCAAATGCCTTTTCTGCATCTGTTGTTATGATCATTTGATTTTTCTTCTTTAGCCTGCTGATATGATGGATTGCATTAATTGATTTTTGAATGTTGAACCAGACTTGAATACCTAGAATAAATCTCATTTTGTCATGGTGAATAATTCTTTTCATATATTGTAGGATTCAATTTGCTAATATTTTGTTGAGGATTTTTGCTTTTATGTTCATTAGAGATATTGATCTATAGTTTTATTTTCTAGTAATATCTTTGTCTGATTTTTGGTATTGGAGTAATGCTGGCCTCATAAAATGAGTTAAGAAGTATTCCCTCAGCTTCTATCTTCTCAAAGAAATTGTAGAGAATTGGTATAGTTTCTTCCTTAAATGTTTGGTAGAATTCACCTGTGAACAATCTGGTCTTGGTGATTTCTTCTCTGTCTGTCTGTCTATTTCTCTATTTTGTTTTTTCTTTTTAAGAGGCAGGGTCTTGCCACCTTGGCTGCTGTACAGTGATGTGATTATAGCTCACTGCAGCCTCCAACTCCTGGATTCAAGCAATCCTGAGTGACTGGGACTTTTAGGCACACACTACCACACCTGGCTAATTTATTTTTATTTTGTACAGGTAGCTTCTGCTTATGTTTCCCAGGCTGATCTTGAACTCCTGGACTCAAGTGATCCTCCTGCCTTGGCCTCCCAAACTGTTGGGATTATAAGCACCATCTCTGGCCCATGATTTCTCCTTTGGAAGGTCATGAATTGCTAATTCAGTTTCTTTAATAGATATAAGTCTATTTAAATTGTCTATATCTTCTTATGTGAGCTTGGGCAGATTTTGTCTTTCAGGGAATTGGTCCATTTCATCTACATTATCAAATTTGTGGACATATTTATTCATAGTATTCCTTTATTATTCTTTTAATGTCCATAGCATCTGTGGAATGTCCCTTCCTTCATTTCTGACATTAGCAATTTGTGTCTTCTCTCTTTTTTTCTTAGTTAGAGGTTTATCAATTTTATTGATCTTTTCAGAGAACCAATTTTGATTTCATTGAATTTCATTGTTGATTTTCTGTTTTAAATTTTATTGATTTCTTCTTTAATTTTTATATTTATTTTCTTCTAACTACAATGGATTTAATTTGCTCTTCTTTTTCTAGTTTCCTGAGGTAGAATCTTAGATTATTTATTTCAGATATTTCTTCTTTTCTAATATATGCATCAAATGCTATAAACTTCCCTCTAAGCACTGCTTTTGCTGCATTCCACAAATTTTAATAAGTTGTATTTTCATTTAATTCAAAATATTTTAAAATTTCTCTTGAGATTTCTTCTTTGACCCATGTATTATTTAGAAGTATTTAATGTTCACATATCTCTGTTATTGATTTCTAGTTCAATTTCATGTGATCTGAGAGTGTATACATTGCATGATTTCTATTCCTTTCAATTTGCCAAGGTGTGTTTTGTGGTCCAGGATGTGGTCTAGGTGAATGTTCCACGTGAGGTTGAGAATAATGTGTATTGTGTTTCATGTGAGTTTGTGAATAATGTGTATCCTGAAATTGTTGGATGTTAATTACATCCAGTTTATTTATGGTATTGCTGAGTTTAAACATGTCCTTACTGATTTTCTGCCTGCTGGATCTGTTTGTTACTGATAGAAGGGTGTTGAACTCTTCAACTATAATAGTGGATTCATCTATTTCTTTTTGTAATTCTACTAGTTTTTCCTATATGTATTTTGATGTTATGTTATTAGACACTTACCCATTACAGATTGTTATGTCTATTGGAGAACTGATTTCTTTATCATTATGTAATGCTTGTCTTTATCCCTAAAAATTTTTCATGCTCTGAAGTCTACTCTATCTGAAAATATAGCTATTCCAGCTTTCTTTTGATTAGTGTTAACATAGTATACCTCTCTTCATTCCTTTACATTTAAAAACATTATTTTTAATTTAGGTAGAAAATACAAAACATAAAATTTACCACCTTAACCAATTTTTTTTGAGGCAGGGTCACACTTTTTTACTCTGGCTAGAGTGCAGTGGCATCATCATAGCTTATTGCAACCTCCAACTCCTGGGCTCGAGCAATCCTCCTGTCTCAGCCTCTTAAGCAGCTGGGACTATAGGCAGGCACCAACACACCTGGATAATTTTTTTTTTTTTGTAGAGATGGAGTCTCACTATTGCCCAGGCTGGTCTTGAGCCCTGGACTCAAGCGGTCCTCCTGCCTTGGCCTCCCAAATTGCTAAAATTCTGCTGCACCCAGTCTACCTTAACAACTTTTAAACATACAGTTCATTTGTTTATCCAATCACCCATTAATAGACATTTTAGTTGATTCTACTTCTTGGCTGTTATAGATAATGCTATTATGAACATGGCTGTGAAAATATCTTTTCAAAATCTTGCTTTCAATTCTTTTGGATTGGATAATCCCAGAAGTGGGATTGCTTGATCATATGGTAATTCCATTTTTCATTTTTTGGGGAAGCATCATACTGTTTTCCACAGCAGCTATACCATTTTACATTTTCACCAAGAGTATAAAAGGGCTCCAGTTTCTCCACATCTTCAACAACATTTATTTTCAGTTTTTTGTTTTGTTTTGTTTTTTGACAGCGGCCATCCCAATGGGTGTGAGGTGGTATCTCATTGTGGTTTTGATTTTCATTCCTCTAACATTTAGTGATGTTGAACATCTCTTCATATGCTTCTTGCCCATTTGTATATCATCTTTGGAGAAAAGTCTAACAAAGTCATTTGGTCATTTTAAGATTAGTTGTTTTTGTTGTTGTTGTACAGAAGTTCTTTATGTATTGTCAGTATTAAACCTTTTCCCAATAAATGCGATGCAAATATTTTCTTCTATTCTTTAGGTTGTGTCCTTTGATACGCAGATTTTAAGCTTTATGTAGTACCATTTATGTATTTTTGCCTTTGTTGCATGTATTTTTGGTGCCATGTCCAAGAAATTCTTGCTAAACCCATCCATTCCTTTACTTTTAATCTATATGTATCTTTATATTTAAAGTTTGTTTCTTGTAGACAACATATAGTTGGGTCTTATTTTTTGATCCACTCTGACAATCTTTGCCTTTTAACTGGTGTATTTAGACCATTGTTGTTTAATGAGATTACTAACATAGTTTCATTAATATCTACCATGTTTTTTACTGTGTATTTATTTCCTTTGTTTTTGTTCCTATTTTTGTCTTCCACTCTTTTTCTGTCTTTTGTGATTTTACTTTTGCATTTTATATGATTCCATTTTCTTTCCTATCTTAGCACATCAATTATACTTCTTTTAAAACTTTTTTAGTGGTTGCCAGAGTTGACAATACACATTTACAACTAAGCCAAGTTCATTTTCAAATAACTCTATACCACTTCATGGATACTGCAAGTACTTTAGTAATAACCAAGCATTCCTATTTTCCCCTTCTCTTGTATCATTGTTGTTATGCATTTCACTTATATATAAGCTATAATCATCAAATACATTACTACTATTATTATGTTTAACAAATTATCTGATAAATAAATTAAGAATAAGAAAAATAAAAATTTTATTTTACCTTCACTTATTCTCTAATGCTCTTCTTTTCTTTATATAGACCTGAGTTTCTCATCTGCATAATTTTCCTTCTCTTTGAAGAACTTTTTACATTTCTTGTAAGGAAGTCCTATTGGTAACAAATTCTCTCCATTTTAGTTTGAGAAAGTATTTCTCTTTCACTTTTAAAAACAATTTCACAGGATACAAAATTCTATGTTGTTGGTTTTTTCCCCTCAACACTTTAAATATTTCTCTCTACTCTCTTTTTGCTTGCATGGTTTTTGAGAAGTTGGATGTAATTATTATCTTTGCTCTTTTATAGACAAGGTATCTTTTCCTCTCTGGCTTCTTTCCACAGTTTGAAAATGATATGCCTAGATGTAGTTCTGGGAAGCATTTATTTTGCTTGGTGTTCTCTGAACTCCCTGGATTTGTGATTTGGTGTCTGATGGCAATGTGAAGAAATTCTTGGTCATTATTGCTTCAGAATATTTCTTCTGTTCCTTTCCCATTGTCTTCTCCTTCTGGTATTTCTATTCCACATGTTGCACCTTTTGTAGTCCCACAGTTCTTACATATTCTGTTCCATTTTTCCCCAGTCTTTTATCTTTTTGCTTTCAGTTTTGGAAGTTTCTAATGATGTATCATCAAGCTCAGAGATTCTTTCCATCAATGTTCAGTCTCCTAATAAGCTCATCAAAAGCATTCTTCATTTCTGCTACAATTCTTTTGATGTCCAGCATTTCTTTTTGATTATTTCTTAGAATTTCTATCTCTCCACTTACATTACCCATTCATTCTTGCATGTCATCTACTTTTGCCATTAGTTCTTCTTTCATATTAATCATATTTTTTTCCTTTTTAAAAAATTTTAATAGAATTAGGAGGTACAAGTTGAATTCTATTGCACATGTATATTGCATAGTGGTGAAGTATGGGCTTTCAGTGTACCTATCACTCTCATCAACCCTCATCTTCTTCCACACTCCCCCCTTTTGAGTCCCCAATGTTCATTATACTACTCTGGGTGTCCTTTCATAGCCATAGTTTGGCTCACTTATAAATGAAAACATGTGGCATTTATTTTTCTGTTCCTGAGTTACTTCACTTAGGATGATGGCCCCCAGGTCCATCCAAGTTGCTGCAAAAGACCTTGTTTCATTCTTTCTTATGGCTGTGTAGTACTCCATGGTATATATATTACATTTTCTTTATCCACTCATCAGTTGATGGGCATGGAAGTTGATTCCATATCTTTGTGATTGTGAATTGTGCTGCGATAAACATACGAGTGCAGGTATCTTTTCTAGTTCTGTCTATAAGACAGAGGGACAACTCCTCAGTGAGGATTTTTGGGGTCTATCACCTCTTCCATTGATCTGTCTTGCTCTGGGTATGTTATCCTAAACCTCGTTTGGTACAAGTATTTCTGTACATGATTTCTGAATTGGCAGAAGCCAGTCTCTCAGATCACCTACTGGGTACAACTAATAGCTCTGCACTCAGAGTGTGCCTTCCATCTAAACCATCACCCCAGTTCTGCGGGAAGTAGCTCAATGACTACATCACCCCTCATCCCATAGATATGGAAGGGTAAAATTGACAGTTGGGACTATGTAACAGAGAGAATGGCTTGAAAAAAATAAAAATGTTTTCTGTCTCTTCAAAACTCCGTTACCCTTTTTGAGAACTAAAACCTACATCCCTGCCTCAGGCCAGTGGGTAGGAAGGGCAGGAGAGTGTCCTTTGTTCTTTGTGCCACAGGAGATGGCTCAAGGAATTGCCATGGTGGAGGTCATGAGATTGTCTTAGCCAAAGATGTGATTAATCAGAAACCTTTGAAACTCTGTACTTCTGCTTAGAGGCAGAACATTGGTACTTTGAGACAGGAGTCTTCCAACCTCCCCATTTGCTGGCAAATTAATAAACTTCTCTTTCCTTCTCCTTAAAAAAAAAAGCAAATACTGAAGATAGACAAAATAGATTCAAAATATGGGCAATAGGAGTCTCCAAAGAAGACTCCTAAAACAAGGGAACCAAACAAATGCCAAAAACCATAATTTAAGAAAACTTTCTTGAAATAAAAAAAAAGATTATGAAACTACATTCTAAAAGAACACACCATGTACCTGAGAATATTGACCCAGAATGACCTGTATCACAAAATATTTTAATGAAATTGCTAGACTTTAATAAAAAAAAGAGAAAAAATGGTTTGGTCATCTAATCAAAAAAGTAAATAAGTAATAAGAGAAAGAAGATTCGATTATCATAAAACATTTTTACACCAATATTTTTCTAGAAGCAACTGGAGAACATGCTTAAGACATTCCAAGAAAGGAAATATGATCCCAGGACTTCATATTGCAGCAAAACTGACATTCAAATATAAAAGGCATAAACCATTATCAACACACAAAAAATGTCAGGGATATAGGTCCTATGAGCACTTCTTGAGAAATATACTAAAGAATGAACTTCAATCAAACCAAATGACTAAAGAAATATTTAACATAGGACTAGCAATAAGTAATAAAAATGTAGTTATAGTATTTATATAACTAACACTAAATGAGGGATAAAAAGGAAAGATTATAGTGTGCAATGGTTGATGTTCAAACAATGTAGATAATTATTTTAAATGGGAGTAGAATGGGGAGACAATGTGCAAAAATGTATTTTAACTGCTCTCAGTAATAACACTGGTGGCAGGAGTGTTACTATTATTACTCTGAGGGTGTTAAATGTGAATGTGGGAAGAAGTAAATAATTAGTTATGGCATATTCTAATTCTATCATGTCTTGTGTCCTTAAGAAATAAGATTCTTGGGGTAGAAGAGAGGAGGTGCAGATGTAATGTAGAAGACTATATATAACTCTGTGGTTATGAATTAGAAGTATCAATATGAATTCCTGAGATACAGTCATGCACTGTATAATGAGGTTTCAGTCAACAGTGGACCACATATATGACATCTGAAGACTTCATAAGATTATAGTACTATGTTTTTACCATACCTTTTTTATGTTTAGATATGTTTAGATACACAAATACTTACCATTGTATTAAAATTGCCTACAGCGTTCAGTACAGTAACATGCTGTAAGGTCTGTAGCCTAGAAGCAATAGGCTATACCGTACAGCCAAGGTGTGTAGTAGACTGTACTATCTAGGTTTGTGTAAGTACACTCCATGATGTTTGCACAAGTGAATCACCTAATAACTCATTTCTCATAAGTATCTCTGTTGTTAAGTGATACATGACGGTATTTTATCTTTTAAAAGAAAATGTGCACACACACACACACGCTCACACACAATATTTTACCTCTGTTCACTAAAGGAATCTGAAGATGATGATCAACCTAATTGCATTCATCATCCCTAGCACCCAGATTGTTCAAAATACCACTTTTCACTAAATGAAACTAGGACTTCTTGGGGAAATTGCTGATTCCCGGTTTGGGACAGAAACTGTAGACGATGGGCCCGGAACATCTTGTTAAACTGGATAAGAAGTAGGTATCAAAATACTAAGATGTAAAAAGGACTCAGAGCCAACTTGACATATGAGTCGGGACAGCTAGAGATGGGACAATTTCGAAAAGGATAATAATCGCGATTGATTAAAATCCATCAATCAATGAGTCGATAATGATATTTAAAATGATTTTTAAAAAACTAATGAGTAATCTTGAAAGAATGATATGAAACCAATTCATTATCTTAAATAAAACATTTGTTCTGCCTTTCCGTATAAACTGTACCATGGGTAATCAAATAGTAATGAGGATACTTGGCTCTTTATAAAGGTACTCTATCTAATAAATGAAAAAGAAATTAAAGAATCAGAATATCACCATTTTTCCATCCCCAAAGAATTAATAAATTTAGGCATTTAGAATTAATGGCTGCAAATATCACAAAAAGACAATCAGACATTATGTGCTTCCTGGTAAAAGAGCACAGCAGCACTGTAGCCAAAGGAATTGAACCCAAATCCAATCGAACCTCTGGATCCAGCTGGCTGTTGACAGGAAATACAAAAGACTAGAACCCTCAGTGTGTGCAACTGCACCACGAATGTGCATCATCAAAATCCAGGCTGTGGGAAACTATCAGTCAAACAGGACAGTTTTTCAATAGATAAAACGAAAGGAAAAGAAAAGGATGGAGAAGGATTCTGCATATTAAAAGAGACTTAAAAGATTTTTTTAATGGGTAAGACTAAACCACAGTGTCTAGAGATGCACCCTTGGGTGATAAAACTACAAAGTAACATAAGGAAGTGATCACTATAAAAGTCGGGATAAGGACTTCTGCCTCTGATTAAGATGGAGTAACAGGGACCAGATTTGCCCTCCTCCCTGGAATAACTAAAATACTAGACCATATATATAGGGGGGAAAAAACACCTCTGTTTTCAGACATTGAATGTCTGGTTTAAAATAATAGGGATCACTAAAAGAGGGGTACGGAATGAGATGAGCTCTGAAACTGTCTCAGCTTACTGCCTGGAGAGAATACCCAGGCCAGAACAGAGAAAAGGGGACCCAACAGTCTCCTTCAGTTGAGAAGGCATAGTTGGGGGTTCAAGGAAGCCAGGTGGCTAGAGTCCACAGAGCAAAGTACTGGAGAGGAGAGGGGTGCACAGAGAGAGCTCCAGAGACACGCCGAGGGCACCCCTTGAGTACTCATCAGCACACGTCTGTAAGGAAAGTACCCAAAGCTTGCGAAAGAACCACTCAAAACAAGCAAAGTGAACATTTTCTGGAGCTCACATAGAACCAAGGAAAGTGCATGGTCTCACTCACCAGAGTGGAAAATCTCAAAATTCATGAGGTATTGAGTAGTGAGGCAAAATTAGCCCTAGAACAAAAGCTGCTCTGATCCCACCTAACAAAGCTTACAATCAAGCCCCAAAATGATTAAACTGTTTCCAAATAACTGAATTCCAGAAATAAATTTAAGAATGTTTGCAGGAATGCAAAAAATCCAGCAATCTACATAGTAAAATTAACAATGTAAACAAATTACCAGGCATGAAAAGGAACAGTAGAATATGACTCATGAGTCTATGGCCATACCACCCTGAATGTGCCCAATCTTGTCTGATCTCTGAAGCTAAGCAGGGTTGGGCCTAGTTAGTACTTGGATGGGAGAATATGACCCATAATAAGGAGATGGGGAAATGATACAAATAGTAGAATTAGTAGACAAGGACATAAAACAGTTATAATTATAGTCCATATATTCAATAAAGTAGAAGAAAGATTAAGCATGTAAAGTGGAAACATGAAAGATATATTTTTTAAAGACCCAGATGAATTTGTAGAGATGAAAACTACAACATATGAGATTTTAAAAACACACTGAACCGAATGAATGAACACACTGAACCATATTAGATGCTGCAGAAGAAAAGAGTAATGAACTTGAAGATATAGTAATAGAAATTATCCAGAATGGAACACACAGAGAAAAAAAGACTAAAAAAAAATAATAAAGCATCAGTGAGCAGCAGGATACCTTCAGCAGCCTAAAAACGTGCAACTGGAGTCCCCACAGGAGGAGAGGGAAGAGGAGGGGGCGGGGCCAAAAGCATTTTGAAGAAATAATGGCTAAAATTTTTCCAAATTTGGTCAAAATTGTTAAACCCATAAATCCAAGAAGCCCAATGAACCGAAAAACAAGAAACAAGAAGAAAACCCTACCAAGGAATATTAAGATATGCTTAAAACCAGTGATAAAGATAAAATCTTATAAATGGACAGAAGAACAAATATAAGAATACAACTGACTTCTTGTTGAAAACAATACAAGCCAAAAGACAATGGAGCAACATTTTTAAAGTACTGGGGAAATAAAAAAGCTATCCTTCAATAATTGTATACCCAGCAAAAATATCTCACAAAAACAAAAGTGGAATAAAAAAGACGTTTTCAGGCATAGAAAAACTGAAAGAATTTATTAACTGTAGACTTGTGCTTCAGGAAATATTAAAGGAAATCCTTCAGGCAGAAGGAAAATTATAACAGATAGAAATCTGGATCAATACAAAGAAACGAAGAGCACCAGAAATGGTAAATGTAAAAGCATTTTTTCTCTTTTATTAGATCTCTTTAAAAGATAATTGACAGTTTAAAGCAAAAAATAATAATAATGTATGATGGGGCCTATAACATATGTAGCAGTTATAAGTGATAAAATGCTACACTACATATAATAAAAGCCAGAATAGTGATTACTCGCGTGGGAAGCAAGGTGGTTGAGATGGTGTTGAGCAGACTGAGGAACTTCTGGTGTGGTTGGCAAAGTTCTATTTTTTTATTTGGATATTGGTTACAAGTGTGTTAATTTTGTAATAATTCATATTACATCATACATTTGTATTGTTTTCTATTATATATAAAGGTTTTATTTTGTAACATAAAAGCTTTAAGAGCAATTATAAAGTGAATCATTCCACTTTTTGAGCTGTATAGACATTTGTAGAAGAAAAGACAGAAAGAATATGAAATAAGGTGTTAACAGTTATTATTTTACAGTTGTTGAGATTAAGTTTGAGGACTACTTTTCTATTTTTTTCAAAGTGTCTACAATAAATATTATTTACTTTTGTAATCAAGAAAAATAAGTAGCAGCTGGCCAGGTGCAGTGGCTCATACCTGTAATCCTAGCACTTCAGGAGGCCAAGGCAGGAGGATAGCTTGAGGCCAGGAATTCGAGATCAGCCTGAGCAACAGAGAGATCCCGTCTCTACAAAAAATAGAAAAATTAGCCAGGTATGTTGGTGCCCCTGTAGTCCCAGCTGCTCAGGAGGCTGAGGCAGGAAGATCACTTGAGCCTAGGAGTTTAAGGTTGCAGTGAGCTGTGATCACCCCACTGCACACTAGCCCAGGAAACAAAGCAAGATCCTGTCTCAGAAAAAAAAAAAGAAGAAGAAAAAGAGAAAGAGAAAGAAAAAAAGAAAAAGAAGTAAAAACAAACATTTTGAATAGAAATGCTTTATCCATAAATTTATACAAGTT
This sequence comes from Avahi laniger, assembly GCA_963575035.1. Taxonomy (NCBI): domain Eukaryota; kingdom Metazoa; phylum Chordata; class Mammalia; order Primates; family Indriidae; genus Avahi; species Avahi laniger. The sequence continues at coordinate 6,429 of CAUYSK010079875.1, read as the reverse complement.
CCTTGGGAACAGAATTCACACCTCTGGATGCATTTCATGATCTTTGCTTCTTTGCTTTGATTACATCAGTCCTGCCCATTCCTAGCTGCATTGCCTTGTAGTATGTGCTAACAACCAGAATTGAGGAAATAGCAGGCATTCCAAAAATTTTATGCATAGAACCCAAAAAAAGCAGCTAAAATTACATTTTTAAAGAACTTCTTCTTCTAATTAATAATAACATTTGGCTGAGAAGTGGGAGGCAAAGAACAGTTATCCCAAAGCCAGAACAGGCAATCTGCTACCCTGAGGATTTCTTTCGGAGACTAGCGTGGGTCAGAGGGTCTTGTTGTTGTTTTGTAAGCAAGGAGGTATTACATTTACAAATGCTGTACAAAGATCCCTGTGTTTTTAATGTTCTAAACAGACATAGAGAGCAGCTCTAAATTTCATCTGGATCAAAATAAACAAATTACCAAGCATGAAAAGGAACAGTAAAATATGACTCTAATGCCTGCATTAGCTGTACCCAGAAACAAGAACAAGACTAAATAAAGATGGCCGCAAACCTTTAACATCACCAAAAGACTGTATCCCAAGGGAGGGAAAATCAGCACAAGGAAAATACTGGGTTTGACTAGAAATCTGAGGACCTAATAAAGACAGAGCCCACTGCGAAATTAACTGCTCAGAGAGCAAGCTGGAAAGTGAAAAACATACCATGAACATCTGCTGTTTGTGAATGGCTAGTGTTGGGTCGGGTAAGATTAGCCACATGGAATACCAACCCTATTGTATTTCCCAAGAAAACACCTCACACATTCTAAGGATTAGCAAAGTCCAAGCCTACAGCACACTTAGAAGGGGGGAGTGGAGGACTGGCTAGTTTGAGCATTGATTTTTGTAAATTTACAAATGTGAAAAGGAGTATAGTAGGCCACATGGGATGTCATGTGTTCTCAATAAGTACATATAATGCAGGGGTTTTTTGTGATAACGGAATTCAAAACTTGGGGTTTTATCTAACCTTTGAGCAATATGAGAAAATCAGAAGTGGGATTGGGTGCTATTAATTTAATTGAATCATTAATACACACAACCATTTTAAGAATATATCAGTGTGAGCTAAAGGTTATCTGGACACTCATTCTGCTTGGAAAATAGAAACACACACATGTGAGAGTTACTCTACAGGGTTTATTCTAAAAAAAATTGAAGAAACTGATATGTGAACATTTGCTTCTTTGGGTTATGTGCTATAATGTCCCCAACATAATTTTCATTACAAATGACTATATGGGTCACCAAAGCAAGTATATACATCACTATAACACATTGTAGTAACATATGCAGTTTTTTAAGCCAACTCAAAGATGTACAATGTAGAACTGGAATCATTTCCGAGACAGAGGACCACTAGCAATAACCCTTTATAGCCCAGGGTCCCCAGGGGCATATTTAAAGCAGGATTCCTAGAGGCTGCATTTCAGCAGCCACCGTGGAATGAAATAAACACTTTGAAGTAGAGCAGGAAGTCCTGCTGTTTGGCATTAGCTGGTTTCAAGCCAGTGGCTCCTAATCTCAATGAGCAGCAGCTGTCATAGCCACTCTGCAGGGACATCTTCTTGAAAGTTCTTAAAGATCTTAATTGTGAGCTTCTCCTCTGGCTCTAAGTAATGTTCTTCTTGCTCCCTTGTCATATAATTTTGGAGCACTCAATTTCGTGATCATGAGCACAAAGCGAAGTGGAGAATACACTCATCTAATGAGCTGGAAGAAAGGAACAACCAGAGAGAGGCAGCATGGTGTACTATTAAGAGAACTGGGCTTTCTGACAAAAACTGATGCAAAGGACAGACAGGCTGTGACAATTGCGTATGGATAAGATAACTTATCAGTAGACTAGTTGAGCAGTCGTAGATCTATGACTATACCATAAGATTCTAGGGAGATCTACTTAATATGCCTCTTTAAAGTATTGTCTTAGCCCCTTTTAGCTGCTATAACAAAATACAGTTGTCCCTTGGTATCTTCAGGGCAGTGGTTCCAGGACCACTGATGGATACCAAAATTCAAGGATGTTCAAGTCCCTGATATGAAATGGCAAAGCATTTAAATCATCTCTAGATTACTTATAATACCTAATGCAATGTAAAGCTATGTAAATAGTTGTTATACTGTATTGTTTAGGGAATAACAACAAGAAATAAAGTCTGTACCTGTTCAGTACAGATGCAATTTTTTTTTCAAATATTTTCAATCTGTAGTTACTTAAATCCACAGATACAAGGGGCCAACTGTTCTTTAGACTGGGTAATTTATAAACAACAGAAATTTACTGTTGACAGTTGCAGCTGCTGGGAAGTCGACGATCAAGGTGCCAGTAGATTCAGTGTCTGGTGAGGACTGATCTCGTTCTTGCTCAGGCTGGTCTCAAACTCCTGGCTTTAAGCCATCCTCCCACTACGCCTCCCAAAGTGCTAGGATTACATGCCTGAGCAACCACACCTGGCTGTATTCTTGAAATTTGCTAAGAAAGTAGATTTTAAATGTCCTCAACACACACGTACAAAAAGTAACTATATAAGGTGACAAATGGGTTAACTAGCTTGATTATGGTAATCATTTTACAATATATACGTATATAAAAGCATCACATTGGGCACCTTAAATATATATAGTCATCCCTCAGTATCCACAGGTGATTGGTTCCAGGAATCCCAGCAGATACCAAATCCAAGGATGCTCAAGTCTCTTATGTAAAATGGCATACGCATATCCTCCTGTATAAATTGAAATCATCTCTAGATTACTTATAATACCTAATACTATGTAAATGCTATGTAACTAGCTGTCATTTACTATTGTTTTGTTTCCTAAACTGTATTGCTTAGGAAATAATGATAAGAAAAAAAGTCTGTGTTATGTTAAGCACAAACACAACCATCATAGGCCTATCTACATTTTCTAATGGTGGTTGGTTGAATCTGTGGATATGTGTGGATATAGAACCCACAGCTATGAAGGGCTGACAGTATAATTGTATATGTCAATTATACCTCAATAAAGCCAGGGGAGGGGAGAATCCAGGAATGAATGAATGAATGAATAAAATATCCATTCAAGTGTCTCCTCTGAGGGGCATGGAGGGAGGTGGAGACAGGGCGGGGAGCCTTCCCTGCTTTTCCATCTATTTCTCCCAGCCTAGAATCTTCTTTTCTTTTAGTATTAACAGTAAGATCTAGTTTTCTATAAGGGCCATCAATTGTGCCTGGAGATAAAGTAGTCAGGGTCATTCAAGACCTCTTGGCCAGGGTGGTGGCTCATGCCTGTAATCCTAGCACTGCGGGAGGCCAAGGCCGGAGTATTGTTTGAGCTCAGGAGTTTGAGATTAGCCTGAGCAAGAGCGAGACCTGGTCTCTACCAAAAAATAAAAGGAAAAAAAAAAAAAAACCCAGCCAGGTGCTGTTGGCATGCACCTGTAGTCCCAGCTACTTGAGAGGCTGAGGCAGAAGGATCATTTGAGCCTGGGAGTTGGAGGTTGCAGTGAGCTATAATGATGCCACTGCACTCTACCCAGGGCAACAGAGCAAGACTCTGTCTCAATAAAAACAAACAAGGGGCCGGGCGCGGTGGCTCACGTCTGTAATCCTAACACTCTGGGAGGCCGAGGTGGGCGGATTGTTTGAGCTCAGGAGTTCGAAACCAGCCTGAGCAAGAGCGAGACCCCGTCTCTACTAAAAATAAAAAGAAATTAATTGGACAACTAAAATTATATAGAAAAAATTAGCCGGGCATGGTGGCACATGCCTGTAGTCCCAGTTACTCCGGAGGCTGAGGCAGAAGGATTGCTTGAGCCCAGGAGTTTGAGGTTGCTGTGAGCTAGGCTGACGCCACGGCACTCACTCTAGCCCGGGCAACACAGTGAGACTCTGTCTCAAAAAAAAGAAAAACAAGGCAACTGAGCACCCCTCCTCAGAAAAAAAAAAAGACCTCTTGATTGAACCCATGATTATAGAATCATGGGTAATTATATCCACCCAATCAGAACAGTGAGTTATCACCTGACCATAGCTCTATGAATGCTTTTATTTGGATGTTTTTTCCCAGAAGGAACACGTTTCTCATGTAGCAATCTTAATAAAGGGAAGTGGGCTCCATTTCTTGGCTTTGAGGTAATGAAAAATTAATTACCATACTTTACAAGTGATAGTTTCCACTGACAGCACTCCCTTAGAAGTAAATATATCATAAATAGTTACTATTATACCAATGGCTGGTAGATTGGGCAGCCTGTCGTCCATAAATGCTTTTTCAACAGACATGTTATTTCTTCTGGGGAACAAACAGATTTGTTTTAGATCAGAGAGTCAACTGACAGATGGCCTTTGTAAAAACACGCCATTTGTATAAATAAATTATAGTTTCACTATGGTGTTCTGCATTTGTGGATTTGGAAAATCAATGCCCCCATTCTCTGGAATGGGGCTAAACTGTAAAGAGCAATTTTGTTTAGGTGTGAGGTCACATTGCACAGATCTGCCAACACAGATGCTGAAGTCCGAATTCTCTAGATGCTTGCTGCTGCTTCCCATCACAATTGTCGCAAAGAGCTCTGCCTGGAGGTAACAGGATGATCTCCCAGAGAGCTCAGTACCCGATCAGAGCAAGTTACCAACTGGCACACTCCCCTTAGCTCTGGGGTCCGTTTTCATTAAATTTAATGACACCACGTGCTATTTTCCTAATCACAACTTTGCATAACTGGTGCTGACAATGTATTTGTCTTAAAAACCTGAAACCTTAAAAACACAGGCTTTGCCTGTGTGTCCTTTCTTTAAGGGCACTATTCTCCCTCCATAAGTGATTAAGATCCAAAAATTATTAGTTCTGATCAAGGAAGTAAAAGTTTAACATTAATCATATTCATTATTCAAAATACAACAAGAAAGACTTTGTATGTTTCTAGCTATAACTAGAACCTGAGGCTCCCAAGTTGTTATCTAGAGTTATACCAGTTGGTGCCTTGACAGAATTAATACAGTGTCTAGAGTTTCCTAACTTACATCCAAAGAAGTGTTTAAACCAGTGATTTCCACCTGATTCTATGGCACTCTTAGGGAATATCAGGTTACTTCAAAGGGGATCTCCAATTCTCAAACGAAATTAATCTGGCTATACAAATCCCACACACCTATATTCACATATGCCAGATATAAATATAAAACTCCATGCACATAGTCTTTCCAAAAGAGGCAAAGTCCAGAAATTAATAAGATAATTGCATATCAAGATCCTAGGAGGATAAAATCACAAATTATAATATGTGGCATAAACTGGATTAGAACTAATCATGGAAAATAAAAGTCCATTCAATTTACACAACATCATAAATTTGGATCATAAGAAAGAAAAAATGTTTGGGGGAGTAAAATCAATAGAGCTATTTTTGGAATAGATGAATTACTAGAAGACCCAATAGAATAGGAACCTGGTTTCATGGCTCATTCGTTTGATTCATTTTTTTTAATCTCTCAATCATGCTACATGTCTGTCTCTAAATGGAGAAGCAGTTCATCCTGCATCTGGATAAAATTTTTACTAGACATCCTCGTTGCTAATGGAGTCAACTCACAATCAATACATGTATTCATACATATTATGCACACATACAGGTCAAGGGTTAAGAAAATGTTTTCAGTGCACTTGTAATCAACCAAACCTCCTGTAATTATGTTAGGTAGATAGCGAGGGATTCCGGGTCTCCTAGGGGTGAAAGTGGGTGCCGTTGCGGTTTACCCCCAAAATGGGCTTTCAGAAAGGCTCATGGGAGATCCACATGTGCAGTAAGACTCAACTGTCCCAAGTGGTTTCCATGGCAATGTCTGAGCCACAAGGAGGTCCCTATCCGGACACTGTAAAACAAGACCCAGACCATAAGCAGGGTCTCCCTCTCTTTTTTTGTGACAACAATGGGTCCAGTCGTCATCTGTGGCATATGTATCTTGCTCTGTAACCTATATCTTGCTCTTGCTCTATAATCCTATCTTTCTCTCCTCAATAAACCTCATTTTCGCGTTTGTCTTACTTTGGTGTGTCTGGTCCTTCTTCGGCCATGGGCACACCAAGAACCAAGAACCCAGAACGAGACTGCCAAATCCAACAATTAGGCTGTTTGCTGACTCTTTGAGGATACGCATTGGGAGAGGTCCAAGGGGCCCCACTGGGCTCATCATGTGACTGAGTGCAAAATTCCTTTGCTTAAAGCAAATGCACTTCCCTACTGTCAGAGAAGACAGTGATTAAGTACATGAACCTGTCACTTCCTAACTCCGTAAGTGTGGGCAAGTTTCTCATCCACTCCCTGCCTCAGTTGTTTCATCTGTGAAAAGGAGAAAATAGTACTTACCCCACAGAATTGTTATGAGGATTAAATGAGTAAATAATACA
>CAUYSK010079874.1:0-21999 GCA_963575035.1 Avahi laniger | reverse complement strand
AACTTCACTTGCAACTATGGCTACTTAAATGTCTCTTTTGGGCAATGAGAGATAAGCAGACGTTAGTGGGTGGGGCTTCCAGGATATCTCTTTAACAAGAGACCACTGGACTGGTGTGGATTTTGTGGCTTTGTCTTTCTTCAGCTTCATGCAGATGAGATCCCTCAAGTTGATTTTATCAACAGTTTCCCAAGCTCTCTGGCTGCTGGTTGGGGTTGGTTTAGCCATCGGGATTCCCAACAAGAGACAAGAGTAAGGATGGGAGGTATTTATACCCCCATCTCTTTCCTGCAAGGTCTTCTGTTGGTTTTGTTTCTTAACAGAAGACACGGGCTTCTCTCAAAGCAGAGGGTTCAGTAAGACTTTCTCTTTTCTGGATTTCGGTCACCTCTTCCCCCTCCTTGATCCTGTGGAGCCAAGGCTAATAGTTTAGCCCTCAGTTACTGCACTATGTTTTTTTAATTGAAGAGTAACATGTATACAGAAAATACCTAGATTGGTGATTTTTTTTTCCCACCCTTGTAACCACCACCTACCTAGACCAAGAAATAGAACCAACACTTGGGAAACCCCTTTGGACTCTAGCCCTAGTCATTACCCCTAAAGGCAACCACTGTCCTGACTTCTGATACTTTGTTTTTGAAATGTATATAAATACAGCATCACAATACATTTTCATTGTTTTAAGTAATCCCTTGTATAAATATCCTACAATTTACTTGGTCATTTTATTTTTGATGGACATGGGTTGTTTTCATTTAGGGCTATTGTGAACAGTGCTGCTATGAGCATTCTTATACATGTCTTTTGGTGAGCATAGATACGCATTGCTTTCAGGTATATGCCTAGTAGAATAGCTGGTTATACTGTTTAGTGGATTTGCCAAAAAGCTTTCAAAAGTGCTTGTAATAATTTACACTCTTACCAGTAGCATATGAGATTTCAGTACCGCAACATCCCCACACCCCTTGTAATTTTTAGCCCTTTTAATTCTAGCCATTCTGGTTGGTATGTAGTGGTACCCAACATGGCTTTAAAGTGCATTTCCCTGATAACTAACAGGACTGAGTACATCTACATGTACTTAATCTCTTTTTTTTTTTTTCTGAGACAGAGTTTCACTCTCTTGCCTGGGGCGAGTGCCGTGACATCAGCCTAGCTCACAGCAACCTCAAACTCCTGGGCTCAAGCAATCCTACTGTCTCAGCCTCCCGGGTAGCTGGGACTACAGGCATGAGCCACCATGCCCGGCTAATTTTTTCTATATATATTTTTAGCTGTCCAATTAATTTCTTTCTATTTTTGGTAGAGACGGGGTCTCGCTCTTGCTCAGGCTGGTCTCGAACTCCTAAGCTCAATCTTTTTTGAAGAGTCTAACAAGTTTTTTTCCTAATTTTCTATCAAGTTGTCAGGGTTTCTCTTATTTGTAGTTCTTTATAATCTGGTTTTAAGTCTGTTGTTAGTTTTCTGTTTTGCTAACATATTTTCCTACCCTATGGCTTGGGCTTTTCAGTCTCTTAATCTTTCTTTTGCTAAATAGAAAAATTTAACTTTAATGTTGTCCAATTTATATTTCCATTTATAGTTATTATCACTTTTGATGTCTGATCTAAAAAATTTTTACCTACCCAAGGTTGTGAATATTATCTCTTATGTTATCTTCTAGAAAATTTAGAGTTTCATTTTACACATTTATAACAACATTTCGTCTGGAATGTTTTTCTGTGTCTGTGGTAGGGATCAAAATTATTTTTTCCCCAAAATACATTTCCAGTTTTCCCAATGCCGTTTATTGAAAAGACCACCTTTCCTCCACTGCTTGGCAGTGTCGCCTTTTCAGGGGTTGGAATCCCATATTAATGTGGGTTTGTTTGTGGTCTCCGTTATATTCCACTGATCTATTTGTTTATCCTGTATCTGATACCCAATGTCTTAATTATTGAAGCTTTATAAGACATCTTGGTAAGTGGTGTTATAGACTGAATTGTGTCCCCCCTGCAAAATCATACACTGAAGCTCTAACCCCCCAGTGTGATGGTACTTGGAGATAGGGCCTTTGAAGAAGTAATTAAGGTTAAATAAGGTCATAATGGTGAGATCCTAATTCAATAGGCCTGGTATCCTTATAAGAAGAGGAAAAAACACCAAGAGTGCACACATGTAGAGGAAAGGCCACGCAAGGACACGGTGGGTAGATGGCAGTCTGCAAGCCAAGAAGAGAGGCTTCACCAGAAACCAACCCTGCTGGCACCTTATTCTAGAACTTCCAGCCTCCAGAACTACGAGAAAATAAATTTCTATGGTTTAAGCCTCCAAGTCTCTGGTATTCTGTATGGCAGCCCTCGCAGACTACTATAAGTGGTTAATTCCTTTACTTTTCTTCAAATTGTGTTGGCTGTTTTTTGCCCTTTACACTTATTTATAAATTTAGAATCAGCTTTTCATTTTTTTTACAAAAACAATTCTGGAATTTTAATTAGGATTGCATTTCTCTGTAGATCAACTTGGGAAAGAACTGACAGATTTACAATATTGAGTCTTCTAATATGTGAACATGATACATACCTCCAACTATGTAAGTCTCCTTTACTTCTTGTTAATGAAAGTTTTCGGTTTTTTTGGTGTTGATGTTTTGAGCATCTTTAATTGGATTTATTCCTAAGTATTTGATGTTACTGTTGCTATTATAAATGGTATGATAAAAAATTATTCTGAATGTTTGTTCCTATCATTTGAAGATACAATTCATATTCATTTAACACATTAACTAGGTATCTAAACGCCTTGCAGAATTACCTGTTTAACACTTTGTCTATAAATGCTTTCATATTTTTGATGAAAATATGTTAAAAAGTTCCCTTCTATGTGTAGCTTGTTGACAGATTTTTATCATGCATATTTATAATATAATTTTTTAAAAATCTAGTCTCAGAATCTGCTTTTAGTTTTTAGTCCATTTATAATTAATGTAACTACCATATGATTATTTGCATTCTATTTCTCCACTTGTTCTATATTTCTCATTCTCTCCCTTTTGTTGTCTTTTAGGTTGGTAATGTATTTTTAACTTTCAAAATTTCCCCTCTATTAGCTTGTTCCTTGTGCATTATTTTACCACTTAAAACTAATGATTACACTAGAAATTATAGCATAAATGTATTCATTATTAGAGTCTAATTTACATTAGCCGTCTTACTACTTCCCCCCAAAGTAAAGAATTTAATCACTTTGACTCTCTTAATCTCTTCCTTCTGCCAGTGTCATTTTTGCCCTATATTTTAAACTTTACATGGTTACTGTTTTGTTAATTCCTTTCCATCAACATTCAACACTTTTTATTGTTCACTCATTTCTGTATTTTAAATGCATGTCTGCTTGTAATAGATTATCTCAGATCTTATTCATTTGAAAAATATTTTTATTTTACCTTTATTTTAAAGGATATTTTTATTAGAAATAGATTTCTACGGTGGCAGTTAGCTTCTTTCAGTGTTTTAAAGTTGTCACTCCATTGTCTTTTGGGTTCCATAATTTCATTAAAAATTTAACCATCCAATTGTTTTTCTTTTAATGGTAGTACATGATTATCTCTGTTTTTAAGATTTTGTTTTTGTTTTTCTTTTTAGCAGTTCTATTATGATGTGCCTCTGTATGACTTTGTAAAAAATTTATCTTAGTTGGGGATAATAGCACTTCTTAAATCTGTAGCTCAATGGCTTTCATCAATTTTAGAAAAGTCTCAGTCAGTATCTCCTTAAATATTGATACTGCTCATTACCTCTCTCTCATACTTCTTGAACTTCAATTAAAAATATGTTAGACCTTTTCACAACCTCCATATATCTTTTAGGCTCTTTTCCTATTTCCTATCCTTTTTACTTATTGCTTCAATCTGAATATTTATCGATCTGACTTTCTGGTCAGTAATCTCTACTTCCATAGTATAGCAGCTGTTAAATGCATTGATTTAATTCTTAATTTGAGGTATCAAGTGTTTTTATTCTCTTAACTTAAGGTTTTTAATCTCTTGCTGCTATGACGTGGCCTCAGAATTTACCTTTCCTTCTGCTTATCCCTGGCCATCTTTCTTATTCATTGTTATTCTTACAACATCTGTGCCTGATGGTTCAAAAAGTGTGAGTTTGGCTAGATTTGATAGAGCTACAGTGTCCCTAGAAGTTTTCTCTTATTTGTGTTCCCCTAGAAAAGAGCCATTATGCTGCCTGGTTAGAGTAATTAGATATTGTTTGCATATGAGACACTTCTCTGCCAGCCTTGGAGGGCATCACTGATTCAGTTGCCTGCTACGTAAAAGTGGGCAGAGCATAATTGGTATCGGTGCCCCCACAATGCAGGGCCTTGTCCTTCCTCCAGCAGCACAGCGATTACTCATCTAGATGACTTGGGCTGGATGAATTCTGGTCAAGAGTGTACCACCCTACATCAGTGAGAGGGAGTTTCCGATACTGGGCCATGACCCAAGCTCCCATTATATACACAAAAGAATTTATTTTCTGGAATTCCTGGAGGGTCTAGATCTAGAGGGGTGGATGCTGGGGGAAAGGGTTCAGCTTATTCACCCAGTAACACTACAGTCCCCTGTTTTCACTTTTAACTCTGGCTGCTCCAATCTTCCTTGCTGGTCCTTCATCAGTCCAACCTATAAATATTGGAGGAGTCTCAGGAGTTGGTCCTGGCCTTCCTTCTGTTTCCAATTTCTACTTTTTCTCTTAATAATTACCCAGGCTCATGGCTTTAAATATCATCTATACCTCTAATTCAGCCCTCTTCCCCAGTACCCCAGACTCAGATATCCAATGATCTACTTGATGTCACTTCATGGTTCTATGATACACAGCTCAAAGTTAGTCTTACCCAAATAGAACTCTGATACCCCTGGATAAAGGCCTCCTGAACACCAGTTCTCATGTAGCAATCCAACAGTTGCCAACATATTATTCTGTCCCTATTTTATCGTAGTAGTTTTAGGGGTCTGATATTTTGTTATATTTACTTTTTGTAGTACATCTCCTCTCACTGGAACATAAGTTTCATTGGAACAGAGGTGTGTCTATCTTGCTTGCTACCGTATGACCAGTATTCATAACTTGGTACAGAACACAGTAATAGATACCGAGTGACTATTTGTGGAGAGTCTATGAGAAGATATTCACGGCTACCCTATCCCTCTTTTTACTTAGATAACTTCTGCTTGCAGTGGGGTTGGGTTGGGAGGTATTGTTTCATCCTCAATCTCCGCTGTCTGTAAGTCTCCATAGCAAGTCAACCTTTCACCATGGGGATGTCACTCATTTGCATTCCAATGAAGCCACACTTCAACGGATCCAATTCATTCTCAATCCTATCAATTCTACCTCCAAAATAATTGTGCCAAAATTCATTCTATTCTCTCCACCATCTCTGCTGCCACCCTAATCCAAGCCTCTGTCCTCTCTATCAACTATGATAGCCTCCTACTGGTATCCCTTCCTCCTACTCTTGTTTCCCTATAATTCATTCTCCACACAGCAACCATATATTTTAAAGTTGAAGCATATATGTCCTTGACTTGCTTTAAACTTCCGAAGGTTTTCTGTTATACTCAGAATAAAATCAAGCTCCTCATCATGTCCTATAAGGCCATACGTAGTCTGGTTCCTGCCTTCTTTCATGACTGGCTTCATCATTCTTCCTCTTGCTAACTAAACTGCAGCCACTCTGCCCTGATTTCTCTTATGTTAACGCAGCAAGCTCATTGCAAACTCACATCCTTCGTGTCTCCAGCTTCCTGGACCACCCTATCCAATGGCTGCCCAATCTTTCATTATCACATTGTCCTGCATTATTTTCTCCACAATTCTTATAGCGAACCAAAGTTCTTTATTAAAACCTTTTTCTTTTTATTATATATTTGATTCATTATCATTTTGCCAGCATCTAAAACAATATATGATACATAGTAGATACTCATTATTTATTTGTGGAATATATAAGGGAAGGACAATTGAAGGGACATGGTCTCAATCTCTCACACCACTGATCTTCTAAGTGTCATTTCGTGGGAATGAGTCCTCCTTGTTTATTTTTTATTTAAAAGAAAATAGAATAAGTAAAGTTTAAAATCCATACATTTTTCCATTATTTATGCTCCCTTTCTTCTTACAGAACTATTACAAATTTCTTGTAATAGTAATGATTTAACATATACTGATCTCTTATTCATGCCAGACAATGTGCTGGATTATCTCATTTATTTATCACATCAACACTCTGAATTAAATCCTATTGTAATCCATACTTTATGAATGAGATATCTAAGGTTTAGAATGTTTCCATTAATTTCTCAAGGCCAAAAAGCTAACAAATATTCCATGTTACTATCTCAAGCGAACCAAGGAACCAGGTATGATAAGGAAGCCTTTGGATGACTATAACTTGTTTTTAAACAAACCTTTTGGTAATCAATATTGGTAGGGAGAGGGAGGGACAGAGGCAAGGAGGTGAGAGAAAAAGAGGAAGAAGAGAGAGCAGGCACACTGTCTACCACGATGACCAGATAAAACTTTGGTAGCAAACTCTGAACTCAGCTCATTTAATATCGTTCCTGGAAGAAAGGACAAACCACAATCAGAAATTCTCTGTGAATCTCTTTCTCTTCTGTTAGAACAACTCCTGATTAATAAATTCTCAAGGCTTTGAGCTCAGGAAAATCAGAAAGACTGATTTAACTTGGCTAATTAATCTTGGGGCTTAGCTTGACCAAGAAATAGACCTTTTGGCAACACGTCCGAGAGCAGTATGTAAATGATTTATTAGAAAGTCATTTACATACTGTCAAAAAGTTTAGTTTGAAATAGGAGAGAATAGAAAAAGAGAAAAATAGGTACAAAAAGTCTTAGGAAGATTAAAGACCTCACAGAACATGAAACTGTCTTTATATAACCTCAAATGTCTTGATGAAAACTAAAGGAAAAATAACAGTTGATGTTAAGATAATCGATTAAAATTTTTATTTTCTACCTGGTTATTTGGTATCATGAAGATATAATTGTGCTGAATCACTTCACAAAGTGTTTTAATAATTGTTGCTTCTGCCCAATGGATTTTCTTAGAATTCTAATTTTTTATATTAACATTTTAGGGGATCAAATGTGGTTATTTTTATGCATTTGGGGATCAACCCTGTTCTTAAATCCATTAAATACAGTTATAATATTCAGAAGCTTTTTTTTCTGAATGAATAACAATTTAGTGATGGCTTACTTTACGTCCAAATTAGCCAGTGGTAGATACAATGGAGGGTAAATATTAGAAAGAACATTAGCAAATATTATCAAGCAATTTGTTAACCACACTGTGAATTACTCATTAAATTCCATATCAATCCTATTAAAGTATTATTGTGACTCAGTTTTATAGATGAGCAAACCACATGCCAGTAAGGTTAAGTAACTTCACCCAAGTTGCAATGTGGTAGAGCCAGGTAAACCCAGGCAGTCTAACTTGAGAGCTTAAACATGCTACCGCACGACTCTTCAAGGAACCTACAATTTCTTCAGTAAAAAAAAATATTCATGTTTGTCTAAAGCAATTAAATCACAATAGCAGCGCTGCGGGATCAATGGTCTAAAAGAGTCCATGCCATGAGCTCGTTTAGGTAACCAGTATTAAAATCAGACAGGACTAAAGACAAAGTGACTTCTGACATCACAATCCAAGAGGAAACTGAGTTTCATGTGAGTAAATTGTTAGACAAGTAAGTAGGATTGAAACTTATCCTTGAATCTGGGAGACAGATACACATGTATGTATGTATGAATGTATATCTATGCACACACATATTTATTTATTCAGGTTCTTTGCCCCCTAACACATTCATTTCAGTGCTGAACGAGAGTCTATATTGGATTGCGTGTGTGTGTACACGTATGTGCGGAGTGAGAGAGGAGCCGTTGCATAGCACGGGGAAGTGTACATGGATGCCATCTGTACTGAGAGCCACCAATACCTTACGAGTGGTGTGAGGAGGGATGAGTCAGGCTGGGAACAGCATTTCCTGACGGCCCACTCACAGACGCCCTGCCAGAAGGGTTATTTATTGTCTAGGTTCCACTCTTCGGATTCATATGAAAGGATGATATTGCTAAGGCTGGTAATGAGATGCTTTTTATAAGAATTAGAGAGATTAATTACAAGACTCTAATCTCCTGAGGACAGGGACTCTGTTTTATTCACTGTTGTATACCAGCAGCTAACACACTGCCTGGCATGAAGTCAAGACCTAATAAACATTTGTTGAGGGAATAATAAATGAATGTAATACTTAGTATTTATTGGATCAGGTCCCGTCAGAGAGTCATTGCTCTCCTGGGTCACTGAGAAGCTGGAAACTCAGATTGTGCTATGGGATATTTTCAGACTCGAGGTTCTTTGACCCACTAGCAAACCTATTCCTTGGTATATTTTTAGGGGTGTGTAGAGACATAATTCAGTCAACAAGTATTTCTTGAGCTCTATTATTTCAATACTCTCAGAGGGAATTAGGGATGGTTTATTGAACAAGCTAGGTCCTTGTTCCCATAGAGCTTACCTTCTTATAGGTTAAGCAGAAAAATAGAAAAATACACAGTATGACTGGTGGTAATAAATGCTAGGAAAAAGCAGGAAAAGAAGAAAGAGCAGAATGGAGGAACACTAGATAGTACAGCCCAAATTATCTCCCCTGGGGAAAGCATTCTCCAAGGCCTAGACCCAATTTAATGAGGATTTTATGAGACCTGCCTCTATTAAATTACATTGAAAATTTTTCAAGGATTTCAGTGGCACCCAAATCATAAAGCTTTTAGGGTACTATTTTCTACTTTGTTGTTTAGAAATCTGTTCAGTGAGTGCTGGGTGGGATAAAAGGAGGATGGCAACAATGATCAAGACAGTGAACTTCTAGAGGAAATGATGAGCGGATTTTAACAGCCAACAAGCTTTGCGTACTTACCATGTGCTGGTAAGCACATTATGTTCGAGATCTTAATTTATCACCAGAAGAGTCCCATGAAATAAGACTATTCCTGTCCCCCTTCCATGGCAAACGAGGCACAGTCAAGATTCAGCGAATTGCTGAAAGTCACTCAGCTACTAGGTAGAAAATCTAGGATCAGATCCAGGTAGTCTGACTCTAGGGCCAGATTGTTGCCTTACAGAATTAGGTGCACTGCATCCAGAATCCAGGTTTTTTAAACTACTAAGATACACTGATTCTTTAAAATGGAAAATGAAGAATAGGGGCTTAAATATTTGAGAGGATTTAAAAAATTTTTAAACAAAGCTGCAAACCCTTCCACAGAAGAATACGGTATGGCGCGCAGAGCTCTCTACCCTTGCATGCTGCATCACGTTGCTCCAGCCTCCAGGCCTTTGTGCTTGCAGGGCCTCTGCCTGGGGTGCCATTCCCTGCGTTCTTAGCATGGCAGCTCTTTTCCAGCAGTCAAGCCTCAGCTCAGCTGTGCCTCCTCAGACAGGCCTTCCCTGGCCGCCCAGTTATCCCTCTATTGTGTTTATTCTATTTTTATTTTCTTCCCAGTCCTTGTCACTATTTAATGTTTCCTGTGGCTGTTTCCCTACTAGTATGCAAGTGCCACGAGGTCAGGAGCAGTGGCTGCCTTGTTCATCGAAATGTCCCCAGAGCCTGACCTCTGCCTGGTACATCACAGAGGCTTCAAAGACATTGGAAAGAACTGATGCTGTCCCTAGAGTCTGCAGACTCAGGTCCCAGGGGCTTTACTTCTGCAAAGGATCATGCATCTGCCCACCATTCTGTGCAGAATTAGAGCACAAGATGGGAAAAGAGAGATCGGCAACTGGGGCCTGAGAACACTTGCCCAATGAGTGGTGACCACTCGGAGGGCTACCAAGGAGACCAGCTATAAAGCCTATTTGCAGACGGGTCCATTTGGAGGGAATTTCTGCAGTTAAGTATGTGCAAGGTCATCATCATTTCAATTTTAGCTGAACCTCCTTGTCCATGTCCTGTCTTATTGTAGTTCCCACCTTAACTTGGATCTAATGCTTGTTGTGATGTATCAACTGCTTCCCCCAACCAGAATGCAAGGTCTGTGAGAGCAAGGATGCACCTGTCTTTTATAACACTGTATACTCAGTGCCTAGAAGCATGCACGACACATAGTAGGTGCTCAAGTAATATTTAACAAATGGGCCAACACTAAATTCTGTCTCCAGACAAAGGCAGGTGGGAGAGCAGAATGCAACAAACATTTATGAAGTCCCTGCTAAGTCCCAGGCACTGTTGGGCTTTTACGTACATTATTTCACTTGTTTCCCCTGTGAAGTTACAAGCTTTGAGAGCCTGAAATGTATGGAGTGGAAGATGCCTTTCTTCTTCCATGTTGTAAAACCAGGTCTTGCTGGGCAAGTGGTTCTTTTTTTTTTTTAATTTTTATTCTTTTATTTGGGCAAAGGCATATGAGCAAGTGGTTCTTTAAATGAACGTTGGGTATCACCAGGCACCTCAAACTTTAATCAATTCTCTGAGGTCTGTGCTATGACCTGATAATGCTGTATCAAATAAATAATTTTGTGTTGCCTAGAGCATATCCGAGGATCAATAGAGAATCGTAACTAAAGCCTTGGCCACTGCTTCACCTATACGATCATTTTCATTTATCATCTTAGCTTGAATTTATCTGAATCAGAGCTAAAAATACAATTTCCCAACAGAAGACTAGAAACGACTGCAAATGAAGTGAATTTGGAGGAGGTTGTTCCCAGCAGATATAGCAAGCTTAGCCTGGGTCAATTGGACAGAGAAAAATGTGAGTTGGCACAATGTCATGTTTGAGGTTGTAGTAGGAGAAATTGTAGGAGAACCAGTTCAGATGCTATCTGTCCCATGTCCCCAGCCCTGAACTCTAAACAGTCAGGGCTGGCCCCTTACTTAGAGATGTTTCAGAGGCACAATGCGGGGAAACGTGTAACATACACCCTGGCTCCGAATTACCTTGTTAGACACCCAATGTGAGGAAGGTAGCACTTAAGAGAACATTCTTGAAGGCTTAATAACAGATAAAAGTCTTTTCAGCTGATTCTGTGTATAAATAGAGCCAATTTCAAGGAAAGATGAGCTTCCTTTCAAAAACCGTAAAATAATAGTGCCATTACACATGCCTTGCTCAGCCATTTGAAAGTACCTCGAAGCTAGTTCTCTCCTGAGGGCTTAGCAAGACACACACCTGACGAACGAAGGGAAGTTGACACTTTCCAGTGTCTCCTTGAGGGTTTTTTCCCCCTCTACATAGGGTTACCACTCAGGTCAGCAAATTGTTCTAAGGCAGCCATCTTCAAACTTTTTGGCACCAGGGACCAGTTTCACGGAAGATGATTTTTCTGCGGCCAGGTTGAACGAGGGTGGAAGGCAAAGCTGAGGCAGTGATATGAGCTTCAAGGTATTCACAGGACTGCTAGGAACAGTCAAGCCACTTTCCACTAAAGCACAGAGGCCAAAACACGACAGTGAAGTCCACAGACTGGGTTTCAGTTCCAGCTGTTTACACTAATGAGCTGTGTGATTTTGGAAAGTTCCCTTAAATACTCTGCAAGATGATGAGTGGGGTATAAAAAAGGGCTTCAATGTCTCTTCCAACTCCAGCTGTCCGGTTCAATGAGAATTGCCAAGGCCCAATGGGTGCTCTCCCCCACTCACAGGCTGCAGCAGCCGTTCAGAAAACTGCCTTGTGCACAGGCCAGGGAGGAAATGCATGTTGTCCCTTTGCTCTGAGTTTATCTCTGAGGCGCCTTCTTTAGCAGGTCTGTAGCCGTGTGCTCTCCGGCTGAGACTGAGAGATCAGGGCATTCTGAGCAGCACTCCTGACGCCCTCCTCTCCACCATCACAGCTCCCTGAAGCTAAGCCTAGTGTTTCTGCACCCTGGAGTAGACATGGAGGGAGGAAAGAAACCATGCACACTTCAGGGGTGTCACTCTTTTTTTTTTCACTTTGTCATCCTAGGACAATGTTTCTTGAAGTATTGCACTTCGGGTTCCCTCCTTAAAAGGTACTGGGGTACTTCTTGAAAATAGAAATTCTTGGGCTTTGATCAGGATCTAATGATTCAGAATTCTGGGGCATGTGTGAGTCCTCAAATCTGCATTTTAAACAAAGCACTGTAGGTAATTCTTTTACGTCTGCTAGCTGGACAGTAGGAAACTACTGTCTTACAAGAAGGGAGACAAAAAACTTTAGGTGGAGTGATAACTCCACTTGCCTCCTGCTGCTACTAACCATGATGATTGTCAATTCATTTATTTAGCAAAGATTTATTAATATCACCCACTTCCTATATGCAGAGGCAATGATGAGCAAAAGCACAAAGTACCTGCTCTCGTGGAGCTTACGGTCTAGCAAAGGGAAACAAATGATTACTATGTGCCACGTCAAGCAGTAATCTCAAGAGCAGGATGACAGGGGAATGACAGGAGGTGACAGAGTAGGGCAGAAAGGATGACCTTGTGCAAAGACATAAAAGATGGCAGGGGAAGAACCCTGTGGCGGAGAGAAGCACATTCCAGGCAGAGGGAGCAAGGAGTATAAACGCCCTGGAAGGGGAACACACCTGGCACGTTTGAGGAACTGCAAGGAGGCCAGGGGGGCTGGAAGAGGAGAGTCAGGGGGATGCGAATCACCTAGGGTCTTACAGGCCATGGAAGGACTCGGATTTTTCAGAGTAAAATGGAAAGCCATTGGCGGGGCTCTGGTTTGAACAGAGACGTTTACACAGTTTGACTACTTACTGTCTCGTAGCTTGTTTGCTTTATTTCTAGGTTGCAAAATATACTATATAGCCTGGCTCGGTGGAAGTGGAGCAATGATTTGTGGTCATATTATATTATCCCCCTATGCTTATTCCAATCTATTGTCTTTTGCTTATGCTGTGACTCCCTGTTCCTGGCTGACCTCCTGAGGGCCACCTAAGATAGGCCTTTGGCTTCACAATTGGAGCAAAGAGTAAAGAAGGTTTGCTAGGAGGTGCTATGAGCATAATTGTGTCCCCCTGCAAGTCACAGGTTGAAGCCCTAATCCCCAAGGTGGCTGTATTTGAAGACAGGGGCTTTAAGGAGGTAATTAGTTCAATGAGGTTATTAGGGTGGGGCTCTACCAGGACCAACAGGACTGGTGTCCTTACAGGAAGAGGAAGATTCATCAGAAATGTGTACTCACAGAGGAAGACCACATGAGGACACGGTGAGAAGGTAGCTGCTGCCTGTCAGTGAGAGAGGCCCTGGGAGAAACCAACCCTGCCGGCATTCGATCTTAGACTTCCGGCCTCCAAAACTGAGAGAAAACAAATTTCTATTGTTTAAGCCCCCCAGACTCTAGGATTTTGTTATGGCAGCCCTAGCAAACCAATACAGGAGGGTAGGGCCAGAAGGTCTTCATTTATCTATTCACACATTTATTTATTTAATCAGCCTTTATTGAGTGCCTAGGGTATGCAAGTCACTGTGCTGCTGTTTTACAGACATTATTTTACGTAATCTCACAACCATACTGAGGTAAAGTTTATAACCATCATCTTACAGATAAAGAAACAGAGGCTCCAAGGGGAATTTCGGAGCTGGGATCCAAATGCGAGACTGTGACAGCAAAGCCTGTGCTTTCCCTTCACGTCAGAGGTGGGAGAACAGAGCCAGCCTACCTGGCTTCAAATCCCACTCCTGCTACTTGCCAATTATGTGACTTCGGGCAAGTTAGCCACCATTCTGGGCCTCAGTGTCCGCATCTGTAAAATGCGGATAATAAACATTTTCTCTTCACTAAACTATTATTAACACTAAATGAGCTAATACATTAAAACATTTAGGGCTTGGCACCTAGATGCTCCTTGTTATCACCTTGATCATAGGTGCAGTCATAGGCTACTTGAAGGACCTTGAAATCTTTAGGCTGTACAAGGCATGAAAACCCACCTCATTCTCTTGTATTCTTTTCCTGGGGAAAAGGCCTCACGTTTCTTATTTGGTAATTCTAAGAAACAGATTTCAGCTCAATTTAAAGACCTAGGTATAGTTGGCATTATCTGGGGGTGGAATGGCCTGGTTTGGGAGGGAGGGAGCTCTCCATCGCCATCTTGTCAGGAATGTCACAAAGGGGTTCAGGGACCCTTTGAAGGGCTGGCATAGATGATGACAGAAGTCTTTTCCCAAATAGAAATTCTTTGATTCTTTCCAACAGGACAGAAAGAGGTGGCTCACAGGCCTGGCTAGCTTTGCTGTTCTTGCTCAGTGTCCTTTTTAAACTGAATTGTGTTCCTCTAGGCAGGACTTAAGCTCACACATTGACGATAGCCGGTATCATGCCTTTTTTGGTTCATGCTACCTGCTTAGGTCCTGTAGGATTTTACAGCTGGGGTTCCCACTCATGTGCTTACCTATCCTGTCATCTGGGTTATAGGACCATGAAAAGAGGGATTATCAATCAAGGTAGACATGGCTTCCTAACCTTCACTTATAAGGCTGCCTTTTGGTCCACTCTGCCTTGAGAGGGCCACCTTGCTGTTTATATACGAATATACATAGCTGAGCATACGTATATTCTATCTAGAGGCTTTGACGCAGCAGCTATATCTTGCTGAATAAACATGACATGAAAACATTCTTAGTGGTTCTGTCCTAAGACAGCCTTTCTTTTTCTTCTAAATATCACGCTTTGCAAGTGCTGTAGTGGAAGAGCAAACTTGCTTCTATGCCTGGAATATTTACTGCCTCTTCCAAACAGACCATAGTGTGTTCCTGCCATTGCTCATTGAGAATAAAATTTTTTTGTCTGTATGTCAAGACAATGGACAGGTTTCCATGTTCATAAGACTGTTCTATTCAGATACAATCACAAACAGATATTCAGGAATTTGGGGCATACATAGAGCCAATCTATAAGTCTACTGTAATGCAACAGTAAGGACTTTTCTTAGAGACCACATATTTCTATTTGTGTGTCCCTCACCCTAAAATACAGGGTGGGTGCAGTGGCTCACACCTGTAATCCCAGAATTTTGGGAGGCTGAGGTGGGAGAATCACTTGAGGCTAGGAGTTCAAGATCAGCCTGGACAACATAGCAAGACCACATCTCTACAATAAAGATAAAAAGTTAGCTGGGCATGGTGGCACTCACCTATAGTCCTAGCTACTTGGGAGGCTGAGGCAGGGGGATCACTTGAGCCCAGGAGCTCTAGGCTGCAATGAGCTATGACCACACCACTGCACTCCAGCCTTGGTAACAGAATGAGACCCCATCTCAAAAACAAAACAAAACAAAAAAACAGTCATGCACCGCATAATGATGTTTTGGTCAATGGTGGACAGCATATATGATGGTGGTCCCACAAGATTTTCATGCCATATTTTTACTATACCTTTTCTATGTTTAGATATGTTTAGATACACAAATACGTACCATTGTGTTACAGCTGCTTGCAGTATTCAGGACAGTAACATGCTGTCAGGTTTGTAGCCCAGAAGCAACAGGCCATACCATATAGCCTAGGTGTGTAGTAGGCTATACCATCCAGGTTTGTGTAAGTGCACTCTACGATGTTCCCACAATGTCGAAATAACCTAATGTTGCATTTCTCAGAACGCATCCCTGTCATTAAGCAACACATGACTGTGTGTCTATCCGCTCTTAGCTCCCCTACTCTATTCTTACAGCAGTCAGAAAAATCTTCTCAAACCATAATATGGTATGAAAAATATGATCAATGTTTTCCAACATTTATACCCTTCAATAATTTCAAGCTGCTCTTTAGTTTAAGACAAAACTCCATAATTCACGTCGCAGAGTCATGCGGGGTTATGTTTCTCTATGGCCTCATTTTCCGCTGTGGCCCTTCTTGGTATCTGTGGCCCAGCCATATCGCCTTTTCTCCAGGATCTGCATTCACTGTGGCCTGCTGGCCACCGGACCTTGCAAACACACTTTCCTTCGCCTGAAAAATCCTCTTTCTTGTTCTGCCTAGTTAAGTTCTACTCATCCTTCAGATCTCAGCTCAGGAGACACTGCCTTAGGAAGCCATCCTGACCTTAGGGAAGCCATCCTGACCTTCCCATGCGTCACAAAACCCCCTTCGACCTGTTCCCATGCCATCTCCTCCCCATGGCAGCCTTTGTCACAGGCACATTCATCTATTCGATTAATTTGTCTTCCATACCCACAGGAACCACGTCTATTTTTACCACCTGTGAACCCATCACGCAGCTGATCTCTGACACACAATGGAGATGTTCTTTATGTCTGTGTATATTTTTTGAATAAATGAATAAATAAATGAATAACTTCTCTTGCAAGGAGGTTCACTGACTACTGAATTTGCTCCGAAAATTTCCCCAAAAGTGTCATTCCATGTATCGACAATAAGATCCGGAGCAGGATTTCATATGCATCTTTGAAGTCATTCATTTATTTGCCTCCTGTTTGCTTTTCCTACTCACTGTGCTTTTGCAGACACTTGTGAAGATAAAGGCCTTGGCCCCTTTGGCCCATCTTTTCTCCCAGATCAATTTGCCAGCGAAGAAACTATGACTCAGAAAACTAATGGACCAGTCTCTCTAATGATGGCAATGATTTCACTGCCGGTGATTTTTCTATTAGATTTATAAAACTGAGTCAAAATGAAGCAATTGCCTTGGGGCACAAGTACCAAAGACAAAAAATGGATCCAGAAACACAAATCAGAACAGCATTGACCAGTGTATGTTACAGGCAAACACAAGTAAAGGTGATTGTAGGTTGAAGGAATCAAAAGAATAAAAACAGGAGCTTTTCTTGATGGGAACACGGTGAAGTGGGAGGAACCCAGGATTTGCAATGGGACAAGCCTGGTGTCACCACTGGTCAGTCCTGGATAAAGATACTATCAGGGAAAGTACAGGAACCCTCTACTCGGTGGCTCCCCGGCACATTCCATTCATTGTCTTTAATACTTATAATAAACATGAAAAGGAAGCACATTACTTCCATTTCAAAGTTGAAAAAAAACCCCAGATATCCAGAGGATAAATAACTTTAAGTTATAATTGGGGTTGTCATTTATCTGATTCCAAAACCAAAGATATTTTCCACTAAATATTTCATCTCACCAGTCCTTCCTCCATTTTTTCACCTGTGAAGTGTGGCTAATACCATGTAGCACGGTTGTGGTAATTATCTCCATGTGTTAACACATGGAGAGTGCCCAGTGTCCATTTGGTTTTCATTAAACATTAATTCCTGTCCTCCCTATTTCTTATCAGCTGCTGAGTTCCTTACGGATCTTATTAGGAACTCCTGAACGTGAGTTACCACTCCCAACTTCTGATTTAATATGGGAAGATTCAAGAGGGGGACACACTTCACAAAGCACATATCACTTAATCTGGCACCAACACCACCAGGTTTTGTTATATTCCCGTTTGATTCTGAGGCACAGCAGGATTAACCAGTTTCCCAAGGGACATCAATGTCCGATGGGGACTTGAATCTAGGTGTCTCTGGACTGCAGGTCCAAGGTTTTTCCCATCACCATATTGTATCAAAGTATACAGGCCAAGAGCTGATTTCTGAGGCCTCTACTAAAATGCAGAGTATTAATAACACTAACTTTTACTGAGCTCTTAATCTGCACTGGGTACCATACTATATACATGGTATGAATTATCATATTTACCCACCAAAGCAACTCTTTGATATATGCATAACGTTCCCCCTTTTTACAGATTGTAAAATTAAAGCCCAAGAAGTTGAATGACTTTCTATGTATTAGGAACATGGTTTAGCCAATACCTGAATACAGGTTCTTGAAGCAAATTCACAGCTACCTGGAAGCAAACAAATGCTCTGCAGAGTTCCATTGAATGCCTCAATGGATGACGATGACCTTGATTCTTCTCAGGACAGCCACTTTTCTTGCAGGCATCAGAGGCCTTGACCAATAGCAACCTTTCTTCGCTGTAGGATTTACTCTGTCATTTCAGAGGGATCCAGGTGATCAATCTTGTTCTCCCACAATCCTTCCCTTGAGCTTTTAGCACATTCCTCTCCCCTGACTCTTGTTAAGTTCCCACCTCTGACTGCACATAAGATTCACCTGGGGAAGCTTCAAAACCAGGATTCCCAGGACCCACTTCTAGGGAATCTGATTCAATGGCCTGTGGTGGATGCAGTCAGGTGTCTTTGCCACAGGTCATTCTCATACATAGCCAGGGTTGAAACCTGCTGCTAAGAGTTGTGTGCATATGCCTTTCTCTCTCCTGCTGGACTGTAGCTTCTTAAAACAGAGATGAGTCTTTTTCACCTTTTAATGGCCAGCATGCTGAGAACAATGCCTGAAATGCTGCAGGCAGTACTGTGGGGTAGGTAAGAGCCTGAACTCTGGAGTCAGTCTGGGTACAAACCCTGCTCTACCACATTTTACCTGTGTGGTTCTGGATAAGTTACTAAACCATTCTGTGCTTTGTTTCCCTATATGTACAATGAGGAAAATGAATAGTCCTTATCTTGTGACACTTTTGTGAGATCTATGTGAGGCAGTGATTGTTCCATGCTTAGCTCAGGGCCTGACACATAAAGAGCCCACAGTCAATGCTAGCTGTGGGGGTAGGCAAAACAAATCCCATCAACGTGGGACTGCTAATGCTTATTTGTGACTGTCACCGCGGCAAGTGCAGTGGGGGATACAAAAGAAAGAATAGGATGTCCCATTCACTGAATATTCACAGACCTGATGTTACATTATTACTATTAGAGAAGCAAATATACCAGTTGAGTGATGGAAGGTCATCCAACAGGTAATTATGAGTGCTGAGATTAGAACTCTGGTTTGGCTGGTTTCGGAGCCCCCTTTTCCCACTTTATTACTAAGACTTCCTATAATCATTCATTCACACATCCATTCATTCAATCCACAAATATTTACTGCATGCTCACCAAGCACTAAAAACTGTTCTGGCTACCAGAGACACGGGAATGGACAAGGGAGAGAAAGCCTCTGCTCTCGCGTGGCTTACATGCTACGGTGGGAAAGGAGGGCAACAAATAAGTAAATGGATTTATCACAGGTCAGGTAAATACTAATGTAAGTGTTATGAAGGAAAGATAAAAAAAGTAGAAGTACCTGGGAGGGGGGAGATCTTGAGACAGAGGCAGCGAGTATGTGTGTGTGAGATTTTAGATAGGAAGACCAGGAAAGGATGCTCCGATGAAGAAACATTTGAGTGATGATGTGATAAGATGTGATTGGATTCTGGATATTTTTAGGAGGTTAAGCCTGGAGGATTTACCACAGAGTCGGAAGAAGGATATGAGGGAAGGAGGGAAATTGAGATGACGCCAAGGTTCTTGGCTTGAGTAGCGAGAAGAACGGAGTTCTGCTTTGCTTCCTGAGGTGGAGAAGAACTCCGGACAAACGTGGTCTTTTCAGGAGGGGAATCAGAAGCTCTGTTTTGAGATCTCAACTAGGCATCCGAGTGGCAGTGTTGGGTGGGCAGCTGGATGTACAAGTCTGCATTTTAGGTGAGAGGTCGGAGCTGAAGATGTAAATTAAATAGATGATGTTTAAGACCACGGGAGTGAGTGAGGTCACCTAGGAGCAAGTGCAGGTTAAGGAGAGGGCTGAGCTCCCGGCTCCAACATTTCTAGCTCAGGAAGATGGTACGGAACCAGCAGGGGCGTCTGAGAAGGGCTGGCCAGGGAGGGAGAAGGGAACACCGAGCAAGGGTGGCCTCGAGGCCAGGACAAGACATCCCCTCAGGAAGCAGCAGTCATCTGTGTCAGCGCTGCTGAGAGCTATGGTGACAGGCGATCTGGCACAGAATGACTGGACCCGGCGCAGCAGTGGTCATTGGTGACTCTCACAAGAGCGATTTGGGTGGAGTGACGGAAAGAGCAAATCAGAGGAAAGGCGGTGGCGACAGTGAGCGCAGAGGACTCCGTCAAGGCATTTTTCCGAAAAGGGGAGCGGGGACTAGGGCAGTAGCTGAAGGAAGACACAGACCCGTGAGATCAGGATTTAAGATGAGATGATTTACAGCATGTTTGTGGGCTGCAGAACATGATCCCGTGGAGAGGAAAAACCTGGTGCTGACAGAGTGGAAACGAGTGTGGGCGTGATGTGCTTGAACAGCGGAGAGGGCGTGGCGTCCAGCTCCGAGCGGAAGCGTGGCCTTAGAGCGCAGCAGGGACCATTCAAGCCACTGCACGTAAAATTTAAGAAGTATATTTCAGACATAAAGCAATAGCAAACCATTTTGTCTCAATTAATCTTTGCAATAACCCCTTGAGGTAAGTATCACTATTTCCGTGATACAGAGAAACAGAATGTGCTTTGGGAAAGACTTTAAATGTAGGTGTGCATTTGTAAGATGCAAGAGACGGATGAGAAAAAGAGTAGTCGGAAAGCTGTGGGGCGAGGTGCACACGACGTGGGCTACAAAGAGTGGGCTGGTTCTAAATCTGTGGAAGGGACTGAGAAGAGAATTCTAAAACCATGAAAGATAAGAATTCCATAAATATGAAAAAGGCCCCAAATATAGCAATGAATCCATTCTTAGCATGTACCCTGGAACCAGATTGCATGGGTTCTAATCCTAGCCCTTGCATTTCACAGCTGTGTAACCTTAGACTAGTTACTTCACTTCTCTGTACTTGGTTTTCTCATGTACAAAACGAGGATCATAACAGTATTTACCTCATTGCATTGTTGTGAGGAATACACACATCCATACCTACATTCATATACACACACAGCGCGATTGTGCCTAGCAAATAGTAAGCACCATATCTTTTACTTATTATTGCACTATTATTTATGATATAATAGTTAGAAAAAAGATGCATTTTTCCTGTGTGTGTGTAGACTTCCAGCAAGCCTGCTTTCGAGTGTCATTGGAAGATATTGTGCTTCACGATGTTTCGTCCTCTTGAAGGAGCATTAATTGATAGAATATGGGTGAGTTTGTTCATTCACTCTCCCATTCAGTCCTTCGTTTGAGAAGGATTTCTTGAGTGAGCATCTACTCTGGGTCAAGCTCTGTGCTAAAGCAGGGTGCAAGGATTGAAGAATAGGACAGAATCCCGTGTCCCAGTTGCTCCTGGCCACCCAGGAGACAGACAAGCAAACAGACTGTTTTTCCATGTAATCTGAAGGGTGTCCCCACTCTGACACTGAGCAGGCCATGTGCAGTGCAATGTGCAGTTGAAGGGCACTGATTTTTAGATTCACATAGCTTGGACTTGAGTCTTGGCTCTGCTGCTTTACTAACTGGGGCTCTGGGCAAGTTCTGTCCGAGTCCGTTTCCTCATCTATGAGGCGCAGGTAATGGCGTTTGGCGAGAGAGCCCGCTGTCAGGAGCACACGAGATGGTCCAGGCATGTCCCTCAGCACACAGGCTTCGTGTGCTGAAGCTGCTGCTGCTTCTCATTCCTTCTTCCCACTGTTGCTGTGGCTTGTGTGACTCATGACAGCAACTCCGTTTTTGGAGTTGTTGAAGAAGTCTTCCTGGAAAGACTTGTCTTGAGCTGAGTCCTCAAGGAGGAGTAGGGGTTTGCAGCATGGCAGTGAGGCAGAGAGGGTTTAGGGAAAGGAAGGAGCTCGTGGCAAGGCACATTACCCTTGTCCCTGTAAGAAAAGCAAATGTCCCTACTGATTTTTTTTTTTTTTTTTTGAGACAGAGTCTCACTCTTTTGCCCAGACTAGAGTGAGCGCCATGGCATCAGCCTGGCTCACAGCAACCTCAAACTCCTGGGCTCAAGCAATCCTCCTGCCTCAGCCTTCCCAGTACCTTGGACTACAGGCGTGCGCCACCATGCCCGGCTAATTTTTTCTATATATTTTTAGTTGTCTGATTAATTTCTTTCTATTTTTAGTAGAGACAGGGTCTCGCTCTTGCTCAGGCTGGTTTCGAACTCCTGAGCTCAAACAATCTGCCCGCCTCGGCCTCCCAGAGTGCTAGGATTACAGGC
>CAUYSK010079873.1:0-21438 GCA_963575035.1 Avahi laniger | reverse complement strand
TAGTTGTCCAATTAATTTCTTTCTATTTTCAGTAGAGACGGGGTCTCGCTCTTGCTCAGGCTGGTGTCGAACTCCTGAGCTCAAGCAATCCGCCCGCCTCGGCCTCCCAGAGAGCTAGGATTATAGGCGTGAGCCACCGCGCCCGGCCTTAATTAAATTAACTCTGAACCTGTTTCTTACATCTAGCAATAGTGTATTACATATCTTTAAGAGAGTAAAATTTGGCCGGGTGCGGTGGCTCACGCCTGTAATCCTAGCTCTCTGGGAGGCCGAGGCGGGCGGATTGCTTGAGCTCAGGAGTTCGACACCAGCCTGAGCAAGAGCGAGACCCCGTCTCTACTGAAAATAGAAAGAAATTGGTCAAACAACTAAAAATAGAAAAAATTAGCTGGGCATGATGGCGCATGCCTGTAGTCCCAGCTACCCGGGAGGCTGAGGCAGGAGGATCACTTGAGCCCAGGAGCTGGAAGTTGCTGTGAGCTAGACTGACACCATGGCACTCTAGCCCGGGCAACAGAGTGAGATTCTGTCTCAAAAAAAAAAAAAAAGACCAAAAAAAAAAAGTTAATTTAATTAAATAATTTAAAATGAAAGCCTAACAGCATCTTAGTAATAAAATATAAGTATTTCATGTTTGGTGATCTCTTCTATTCTCCATTGACTCACCTTCGTAGATGTTTTGTGTTTTAATTGTAGTCTGCCCGTGGTATTGGAGTGAATGGAAGTCATGCCGCAGCAGGGAAAAGAGTAGGTGAGTTACAGATAATTTTGAAAACAATAAAAGGCTTATAATGACATCATTATAAACATACTGCTGAATTTTCAAATAGAAATGAAAAGAAGATCCTCTGGGGTATGTACAGAGTAAACTCTTAAACCTTTTTTCAACTAAGAAAATGATTATGAGAATCTGTAGGACATATATGAAGAGTTAAACAAAAATTGAAGTAGATCTCTTGTCTGAGAAGAGGTATGATCTACGTGAACAAAACAAGATTATTGAATAATTAACATGCAGTTCCCAAGCCCTTAGTCACTGGCCACTATGCAACCATATGGGTTTTGAGGAATTACCCTGGAAGGACGTTTTTTTTAACATCACGGTCCAGTAGCACGGGTGGTGGTTAAGAATTTATTTTTGAAGAACTAGTTGTTTCTGGATAAAAAGAGACCCTCTCTAGGACGAGCCTGTTCCAAGGCATAGTAGCAAAAACAGCTGTAACGTTAGCCCTTCCTCTACCAATAGTAACACCTTAAAGATGTGGCAGCCGGTCATCATTCTCAAGGAGAAGGGAAGCCGTCTTCTCTTATGTTTCAGTGCCCGGACCGGGATAGAAAACTCATTACCAAACACGTGCCACTCTTGTAGCCCCAAGGTTTTGAAGATACTTTATATATTGTGGTTGTTATGTGAGTTTTATGTTTTTAAAGAGACAGTTAAGGTTTGTTTTTCATTCCTGCATAAGGCCGGGGGTTATAAAGTCTTAATATATCTACTTATTTTTTTCAATTTTTTTTATCGTGGTAAAATACCCATAACATGAAATTTACCATTTTAACCATTTTTAAGTGTACAGTTCAGTGGCATTAAGTACATTCACACTGTTGGGCAACCATTACAACCATCCTTTCCCAGAACACTTTTCATCTTGCAAAACTGAAGCTTTGTGCTCATTACACACTAACTTCTTACTGCCCGCCCCACCCCACCCAGCCCCTGGCAACCACCATTCTGTTTCTTCTCTCTGTGATTTTTGAATCATGCTCAGTATCTCATGTAAGTAGAATCATACAATAGTTGTATTTTTGTGAGTGGCTTATTTCACTTATCATAATGTCGTCAAGGTTTATCTATGTCGTAGCATGTGTCATAATTTTCTTCTTTTTTAAGGTGATATTCCATTATATATATATAACACATTTTGTTTATCCATTCATCTGTCAATAAACACTTGTGTTGCTTCCACATTTTAGCTGTTGTAAATAATGGCGCTATGAACATGGATGTACAAAAACCTCTTTGGGACACTGCTTTCAATTCTTTCGGGTACATGCCCAGAATTGAAAGTGTTGGATCATACGGTATTTCTATTTTGAATTTTTTTGGAAACTACCGTATTGTTTCAACAGTCGCTGTGCTGTGTCATTAATACCTTCCCACCAGCAGTGCCAAGGATCCCAAATTCTCCACATCTCCGTCAGCACTTAGTTTCTGTGTCTTTGCTCGTAGCGTCCTAATGGGCGTAAGGTGATATGTCACTGTGGCTGCGATTTGCATTTCTGTAATGATGAGTAACACTGATTCCTTAATTAGTGAAATAGATTCCCTGGTGATAGTTTCATGTGCTTATTGACTATTTGTATATCTTTTTTGGAGAAATGTCTAGTTATGTTCTTTACCCATTTTTTAATCAGATTGGTTGATTTTTTTGTTGAGTTTTTGTTGTTTACATATTCTAGTTATTAATCTGTTATCATATAAATGATTTGCAGAATTTTCTCCCATTTCATGAGTTGCCTCTTTACTCTTTTCGTAATATTTTGTGATGCAGGAAAGTTCTTAATTTTCATGAAGTCCAGCTTGTCTGTTTTCCCCTCTGTTACCTGTGCCTTTGGTGTCGTATCTAAGAAATCACCAACAAATCCAATGTTACAAAGCTTTTCTCTTACGTTTCCTTCTAGAAGTTTTATGGTTTTTATGTCTTATGTTTAGGTCTTTGATGCATTTTGAGTTAATTTTGATAAGGCAGGGGTCTAATTTCATTCTTTTGCATGTGGACTTCCAGTTTTTGTTGAAAAGAGTGTCCTTCCCCACTGAATGGTCTCAGTATCCTTATGAAAGTCATGCGACCGTATGTGCAAGGGTTTGTTTCTGGGCTGTCTATTCCACTGGTCTATGTGTCTATCGTTATGCCCATACCACACTGCTTTCTGTTTTTGTTTGTTCTTTTTTTTTTTTTTTTTTAAGAGATAGGGTCTTGCTCTATCACCCAGGCTGGAATGCAGTGACGCGGTCATAGCTCACTGCAACTTCAAACTCCTGGGCTTAAGTGACCCTCCCAAGTAGCTGGGACTACAGGTGTGGCCCACCACACCCAACTAATTTTTTAATTTTTTTGTAGAGATGGGATCTCACTGTGTTGTTCTGGCTGGTCTAACCCTCCTGGCCTCAAGTGACCTCTCGCCTTGGCCACTCAAAGTGCTGGGATTACAGGTGTGAGCCCCTGCAGGCAGCCCCACACTTTTGATTACTGTAATATATCTACTTTTACTAATTGTTTTTCCTTAACGTGTGCTTGAGTCCGTCCTGCCCTAACTCACAGGTAAGCCTCTTGGAAATTTGCATTGCACTCACCTCTGCTAGCTCAGTTCCGCGGCAGACGTCAGTACTTTCTCGCTTCTCTTGTCACTCCTTCTCTGAAACTACTCTTGCTGAGGTCACCAAAGATCTCTGTAATTTCACATCCAGCGCCTGCCTCCGCATCCTTATCTTATTTGATTTTTGTGGCCCTCATTCTTGAAATAGGTTTGGTTTTCTTTCTTTTTTAAAAAGTTCTGGGCTATCATGATGTAGATTTTTATTTTGGTTTGTGTTTTGTTTTTTACATCAGTTTTCTTTGTCTTTACTTTTTTTTTTTAACCAGTCCTCTGCTTGTCACCAGATACATACTTTTTTAATATAATCTCATTTCGGTTCCAGGCATCAGCTCATACCTGCAGTGATAATTCCCCAAACTAGAACTGGGTGACTTGCAGCCATTTCCTCTCACAGTAATAACCGACTGTATCATTCTGCATGACCTAGCAGATTCTGTGTAAGTTTCGGTGTAAATTTGATTTAATTGACTTACCAAATTCCTCCATTGGTCCTCTTTTCTTTTCACTGTACGCTCTCCCTTGGGAACTTTATCCATTCTCATAGTTTTAGCCATCATTTTTAGGTAATTACCAAACTTGCATCTAGATCTAATTTATTACTTTTTTGGCTGCCTTTCTGTTGGATGTTTTTATAGATCATCATGTTAGATCAAATATTGGACTAGGAAATGCCAAACAAATGAATTATTCCAAATATTTTTTGTCTTGTTCTGCAAAGCAACTCTTCACATCGATATTATTTTATAGAATTTTTCTTTATTCACGTGTTCGTCACACATTGAGAAAAGGCTTCAGAGAGAAGTTGGTGACTGATGTGTCTTACAGTATAAGAAGCATTTCACTAGGCTGACAAGGTGGAGTAGAGCACTTAGAAGAAGACGTCGTGGATGTGTGAGTGGGCCTGGCATCATTCAGGGTGGTACGACGTGGTACATCGCAGGAAAGGACGGTGAAAAGTTAGAAGGAATCATGTTGGACACGTGAGACCCTGCATGCTAGTCCAAGGAGTTTGGATTTCCTACTGGGGACAATATATAGGGAACAAATATAACGTCAGTGTTGGTTTCTGGCACGGAGCAGTCGACTAATAAATAGTTTTCCCTGGGTGGAAGGATGTGTGGAAACCGTTTGCACAGGAGATGCTGTTATGTCTTTGTGCCACCTCATTTCTGTGTCACAGATGTGTTCTCTGTCTCTGTACATTTACAAGAGTTCTTGAATGAAAACCATTTGGCAAACATTGAGGTAAGCATCCCCAAAGGAAAGGAAAAAATGAAAATTTAACTATCAAACTAAATTACCATCAACAGATTCTTCCCCCATGTTTAAGCGAGGAAGAATATCTTAAGACTGAATTTAAAAATGATGTGGACCTTTCCCTGGATATTCTGTAGTGTATGCCTTCCCTCCGTGTCCTGCGCAAGTGCCTTTTTTTTTTTTAAGAAGCGGAAAGCGCCCCATCACCTTTGTGAAATGTTCTCGGTCCCTTAAGCGTGCTTGAGAAGGAAAGCTCTTATTAACTGAATCGGTAGCAAGGCTCTGTTAGGAGTCATTCAGTCAGTTGTTTCAAATTTTGTTTTCAGTTTTGTGAAAAATTTGAGAGAGTATTTTAGACTGGTAATAAAGCAGACTTAATTTTGTGGGGTTTGCATACCAAGCATCCAATCTGGGTTCTGGCAAAAGCGTTGCACCAATTAATTGTAAATCCAATTTTTCAAACTCTAGAAGGATTTTCAGAGACTTCTAGCTGCTAAATAGACATTAAACTCGGGCCTCTCAAACTTTTTCAGTAGTGGAGACCAGGTGCCGGCACCACCGACACTACCATCGTTCTTCTCGTTCCTTCCACTTGTTCTTGCTTCCTTCCTTTGCCTCTCATTTCTCGCCCGTTGCGTGCCACCAAGGATTTGTGTACTTCTACTGGTTTTCCAGCAACTACAGACGGTGACTTTGAACCTGCCTGCTTATGACGGGGGTTTCTTGGCATTTTGATCAATTCTAAAAGACATTTCACTTAGTAATGAAAGAAACAGATTTAATTCTTTCTTATATAATAACAGATGTGCTTTTATTTTTAGGGTAAAAAATCAAGTTGGTACAATAGTACAGAATTTAGTAAAATTTTTGGAAAACTAGTAGTACTGTGAGATTGAGCCATGCACTGTGTTAGTCATATTGATAAGGTGATATTTTATATAATTATAACATACTTAAAATTTGCAGATTGCTTTTTACATATACAAATTTGTTTGACCTTAAAGCAGCGGTCCCCAACCTTTTTGGCACCAGGGACTGGTTTCATGAAAGACAGTTTTTCCATGGACTGGGGTGGCAGGGACCAGGGGTGGTTTCAGGATGATTCAAGCACATTGCATTTACTGTGCAGTCAAGCCTCTCTGCTAATGATAATCTGTATTTGCAGCCTCTCCCCAGCGCTAGCATCACCGCCTCAGCTCCACCTCAGGTCATCAGGCATCAGATTCTCAGAAGGAGCGCGCAACCTAGAGCCCTCGCATGCACAGTTCACAGTAGGGTTCGTGCTCCTGTGAGAATCTAAGGCCCACACTGATCTGATGGGGGGCGGAGCTCAGACGGTGATGCGAGCGACGGGGAGCAGCTGTAAATACAGACGAAGCTTCGCCGGCTGGCCTGGGGCTCACCGCCTGCCGTGCAGCCTAGTTCCTAACAGGCCACGGACCACAGCCTTAAAGCACTTAGTCACCTCGGGAGAAGAATACGTGTTCTGTTATCTTAAAAATGAACAAATTGAAGTTTTGAAAGAATAAATGACTTGCTCACGGTTTGATGAATTTACTTTCTGTGGTGTAATCCGGACTGAAAGACGAGTTTCATGATACTCTGGTGTTCCTTCTGGTTGTGAACGAATAGAATGATTGTATTGCAATTCCTTTTTTCTCAGAGGTCTCATCAAGTATGATTTAGAAATAGACATTTTCTTGATTCTCTGTGAAAGTTTGGTGTATTTTGTATGAACTGTTTGCCCTCAATAGTCAGAAAGGTGATATGTACAAAAACTCTTAAACATGTAAGTCCTAATCAGTAGAAACCTACCACGTCTTTAAAAAAAAGTTCTACTGCACCTTCACTTGTACATTCTATAAATAATTTTAGATATAAAAATATCACAAATAAATTTTTATGCTTTAAATGTTTACTTTGATGGATATGTGTTTTGTGTTTGCTTAATAGTATTTCACATTTAGAATTTTATGGCTGTATTAATCAAGGTGTCCTTTTTCTAAACAGGAGAATGTACTCATCACCTCCCACCTGTGAAAGCCCCTATTCAAACAAAGAAGAAAACAAAAAAGCATTGTTTTCTTTGTGGAAGGAAAACAGGACTGGCTACTAGCTACGAATGCAGGCAGGTTGGCCAGCTAGAGAAGCTGAGATGCCTTCTCTGTGGTGACCCAGCTTGGGGATTATGCAAAATAAAACATTATGTGAATTGACCATTCATAACACCATTAAGATAATGTTGGCTGGGAGAGGTGGCTCACACCTGTAATCCTAGCACTTTTGGGAGGCTGAGGCGGGAGGATCACTTGAGGCCAGGAGTTTGAGACCAGCCTGGGCAATGTAGCAAGACCCCATCTCCAAAAACAACAGAAAAATTAGCTAGGCATGGTGGTACATGCTTGTAGTCCCAGCTACTCGGGAGGCTGAGGCAGGAGGATCGCTTGAGCCCAGGAGTTTGAGGTTGCAGTGAACTATGATAATGCCACTGTACTCTAGCCCGGGCAACAGAGCAAAACCCTGTATCCAAAAAAAAAAAAAAAGTTACATAGCAACCCTTAGTTGAATTCCTAATTGACTGAAGTAAAGAGCAAGTAGATAGCTTATGAGTTCTCAAAAGGCAAACTCAGATCATCCCCTGTCCTTTAAATTAGGAGATTTAAACCAGTGGGAGAGTTTACCTTGTCTTATGATAAACTTACTTGGTTTTTGTTTGATCATTGCCTGGAAGAACCGCCCCCTCAAGATTCTATTTTTAATTGAACCAAAAAAAGGAACTGTAACTTTTAACAGTTATATGGTACACTTTTATTTCAAAATAGATGAATAATGTATTTTCAAAAAATAATGAATTTTTCTTCCCATAATTATTTATTTCATTAGCATTGATTAATATCCTCCAAGGATGGTGTGTGCCCCTAGGTTGAGGCCAGGCACTGAAAATAACTGGTGCTTTTTAGAGTATATTCTATTCAAATAAATACAGCTTATCTTGGTGCTAGAAATATTTTTAAAAATCATTTCATGCCATAGTTTGATTTTACAAAATTTAATTTTCTCATGAGACTGAATTTCTCAGAAATTCAGAGTTCTTTCACATTTACTAGGTATCAGAGAAATAGTGGGCATATTTGTGAGCTTTTGCAGTTTTACTACTCATAAAGATCTATACCCTGTTTCATTCTATAATGGATTCTTTATTATGAACCACCCTAGTCATAGACAATTAATGTGTTCTTTGGGGATGTTCGTGCTTATTTATGAGTGGAAGGGAAATGTCAGCACTAACGTGAACCAAAGGGCTCCTGTCGGACTACCTGAAGTCAGCTCCTCTCTCCCAAAGAGATGAGCCTTTCGTAGAAATGTGACTATTCATGTAAACTTTTTTTGTACTTTAGATGTGGAAAGAACTTCTGTGCATCTCACCGCTATGCAGAAACTCACGGCTGCACCTATGATTACAAGAGTGCAGGGAGGAGATACTTGCAGGAGGCAAATCCTGTGATTAATGCACCGAAACTCCCAAAAATCTAACTCTCCCTCTGCGTCTTACTGTTCTGCCTGAGGAATCGTATTACAACGAAAGAAGAAATATTGTTTAGACTGCATTATTTTTGTTCGACTCCAAAAGATTTGCCAAATAACAAAAGCACGTAATGCATACTGTTGGAGGATGAGAATGCTACTGTATGACATCTTTATTCTTTGGTGAATCAAAAGTTTTAAAACTAGTTTTGAAAACTTTACACTATATGATTTAGTTTTGATATTGCATGTCTTGTGTTAAGTGTTTTGTATTTGATATTGCAGTTTTACCAAACAAGTCTTCAAAAGCTGCGCTTTAGGAAGTTAACATTGACTGTGTAACCAGGTTCCCATGTTGTGCGGAGATTGGTGGTCATGCGATGGCTCTACCCAAATCGACCGTGTGTTTTTTTCCCTTCCTCTCTCTCTCTCTCTCTCTCTCTCTCTCTCTCTCTCTCTCTTTCTCTTTCTTTCTTTTTTTTGCAGAGGTGAAGTGGGTGGGGATTTTTAAAAAATATCCCACGTGCACATGTGTGAAAGTTTACTGGGTTTACTAGCAAGTTCTTTTTTATTTCAAGCTACTTTTTATAAAAACATTTGGTTTTCCCATGTGGTTTTTAACACATATGTATTTCTTCCACATTCATATGGGCATTCATATATGTATCCATTCTGTAAAACACATCATGTTAATAGTATATACTTCTTAAAAACACTATTTTGAATGGTAGTTTTAAAATAGATGTCCCACTTGTTGCTATTAAATACAGAAACCAACATTTCCCTTTTTGAAAAATGTCTACATTTGAAACAGAATCTCACAGCTTGATTTGTTTTTCTTACATGTTGAGTGCTATTACTAGGAGAAATTCAAATAAATATTCAGTTTCATTATGAGTTTGATTACTTGATTATTTACAAGAATTTTTCCTTCATAACATGTCTTTTATAAAACCATTTAATTAACTCAGTAATTTATTCTCCTTGGACAAAATAACTATCAGTAGAAAAGTATTCTTTTAGGCGGTAAGGATGCTGCTCCCCAGGTGTAACCAATATGCCATTCAGACTTTGGGGGGCCACTTGCTTTACCAAGGCTCAGTCGAGGCTGATGCTGAACTCTGGTAAACAGCTGGCAGGCATCTCAGGTTGACTGCAGTCTGGGCTCTGCAGGGGTACCAGACGACTGAATTAGGAGCTGTGTGGGGCCTCTTCCTCCACTCAGGGTTGAGTGAACTGGAGAGCTCACTTCCCTTGCCCCCTATAAAAGGTCAAATGTCAGTGAAGACAGATGCCTTCAGAGAAAGAGGGAAGTACGTTTACAAGAGGCGATGGTGAGAAATTAGCAGAGGAGCCATGCAATGAGAAGTTGAAGGCATGCTTTTTAAGAGGAGTGGATATAGGTCGATGAAAAATAATTTCATCTGTGTTAGTGAGTAATTCAGTTTTTCCTCTCTTACCAAGAAAACATGTGCTTTAGATATTTAAAATGTAAGGATTCTGTTACATGGATCGACTGCTGAAAATGGACCAAAGCATATTTATTCTATAAATAAATATGAATGCTTAGGGCATAGTTGAGATACGCTTAGTGTACTACACTTTTTATTTATTTATTTTTTGTTTTCTTATATTTCAGTTTATTTCAATGTGCAAATTCAACCAATTCCCCTTATATATCATAAAGACTTGTACAAAACCATAAATAGTTACAGCAAATGTTTTATAATTATCTCATAAAGTCTTTCCCAATAACTTTACAAAAAGTTCATAGCCTAAAAGAATTGACTAAGGAAGCCAAGTATGATTTTTATAAGAAAGAGAGATTTAAATAGTCATTTGAAACATAATTGTCCCTCGACATCTGTGGAGGATTGGTTCCAGGACCCCCTGCAGATACCAAAATCCACAGATTGTACTGTGCCTTTTAAACCAAGACTATAAGAAGAAATAAATCTTGTTTTAAGTTTTGCCAAAGATTTTGGTCAAAGTTGAGACTTTCCACTAGTTTCTAGGTCATTGAGAGATGAACCACTTTAAATTCAACAAGGTATACCATTATTGAGGGGCATTTCTTTATTATTTAAATTTTTTTTTTTTTTTTTTGAGACAGAGTCTGGCTCTGTTGCCCGGGCTAGAGTGCCGTGGCGTCAGCCTAGCTCACAGGAACCTCAAACTCCTGGGCTCAAGTGATCCTTCTGCCTCAGCCTCCCGAGTAGCTGGGACTACAGGCTTATGCCGCCATTCCCAGCTAATTTTTTTTTCCATATATTTTTAATTGTCTGGCTAATTTCTTTCAATTTTTTTTTTTTTTTTTTGGTAGAGACAGGGTCTCACTCGTCCTCACCTGGTCTTGAACTCCTGACCTTGAGTGATCCTCCTGCCTTGGCCTCCCAGAGTGCTAGGATTACAAGCATGAGCCACTGCACCTGGCCTGTTCTTTGAATTCTTTTTTTTTTTGAGACAAGGTCTTACTCTCTTGCCCGGGCTGGAGTGCAGTGATGTCATCACAACTCACTGCAACCTCAAACTCCTGGGCTCAAGCGATCCTCCTACCTCAGCCTCTTAAGTAGCTGGGACTATAGACACATGCCACCATGCCTGGCTAAATTTTCTATTTTTTGTAGAGACGAGGTCTCACTTTTGCTCAGGCTTTTCTCAAACTCCTGGCCTCAGCCTCCCAAAGTGCTGGGATTACAGGTGTGAGCCATTGCACCCCGCCCGTGCCTTAAAGTCTTATAGTAAATTTTAACAAATCTTTGCATTCCCAGTAATTAGCAGAGTGGCTTGTATATAGGCACTAGTTAAACATTAATTAAATAAATTAATTGTTGTATTGGACAACTTAACCATGATAAAAACAAAGGCATTTACGTTGCTTTATTTAGCTAACTTGTATGACAGACTTTATTTTCTGCATTTTTTTAAAAAACAGCAAGCATTTGGTTTTAACAACCCTAAAAGTTTTTAAGCTTCAACTTTTAGCTATGTGAATTATTCTTAAGTTATAGTTGGTATAATCTAATCATTCTAATATGGGAATTCAAATACTCAGATTTTTAAAATTTTATCAGTGACGTAACTTGTGGAGGGATTTAATTAGAAAAAATAAGAGAGCAATTCATTATCTCATATGTTTACTATGGTTTTAAGCCACCATGATAAATAATGACAAATGTACCAAGTAGTGTTTTCCAAAGTGTGACCTCAACCTCTACATTATTCTTAGAACATGAGGTGATATTAGTTGTTACATGATGAACATTTTTAATAATTACATATTTTAATGTATATCAGAAAAATATAACTATAAACAGTTTCAGTTGAAAAAGTAAAATCAATTGATATAGGTTAAAAAATGTTGATTGAAAATTGACAAGGATACATGCAGCAAAAATCGTAAAAGTAGGCCTGAGTGATACTATATTTTAACTTTTCTTTGCGAATTACGTTAAATTTTTAAATGGTCGATGGAAGTAATATACATGGTTTTAGAAAAACTATATAAGCCAAAAAAATGAAAAGTAAAAATTTCACCATGGACCGCCCCCATCTTTTCTAATCACCAGTTTTAGGTTTTCTGGTAGTTACCATCATAACACTAGCCAGTATACTCTAGACATCGTTTGTTATACTCTATTATAATTACAAGTGAGGAATTTAGCTTAATATAATAACACATCACCTCAGTGCTTCCCAGTCTTTGTCCGAGTATTGGTGTGCTCAGGCTCCCGTAGCAAAGTATCGCAGACTGGGCAGCTCAGACAGAAATTTATTTTCTCGCAGTCCTGGAGGCTGGAAGCCCCAGATCGAGGTCCGGCAGCGCTGGTTTCTGATAAGGGCTCGCTGCCTGGCTTGCAGACGGCTCCTCCTTGCTGCGTCCTCACGGGGCCTTTCCTTACCGTGTGCACAGAGTGGGGACGGCGCCAGTGCTCGCTGGTGCCCCTTCTTATAAGGGCACTAGTCCTATCAGATAGGGCCCCGCCCTTGTGGCCCAATTTAATCTTATTTTCTGTCTCACTCCATACACAGCCACCCTGGGGCTGAGAGCTGCAACACAGGGAGTTTGGGAGGGCACATGCATTCAGTCTGTGACATTCTGCCCCGGCCCCCCAAAACGTATGTTCTTCTCGCTTGCTAATACATTCCATTCCATGCCAACAACCCAAAAGTCTTAACTTCTTTCAGTACGGACTCTAAAGCCTAAAGTTTAAAGGCTTATTGAAATATAGTCTAAATCGCGTATAGCTGTCTTGAGGTACTGCTCATCCTGAGGCAGAATTCCTCTCCCGCTGCGAACCTGCGAAACCAGACAAGTTATGTGCTCTCGAAATACGGTGGTGGGACAGCTCGAGGCAGACATTCCCATTTTAAAAGGGAGCAATCAGAAAGAAGGGATGGCAGGTCCCAAGCAAGTCCCGAAACATAGCAAGGCAAGTCCCATTAGGTCTTAAGGCTGGAGAATTATCCTTTTGGTTCAACGCTGTGCCCTCCAGGCCCACTGAGATGGCACTGTCACCCCCGTGGCACTGGGCCTCAGTCTTATCCCCGAGGCGCAGTCAGTGGCATTCCGGCCTCTCCCGAATGTAGAGGCCCCTCCCTTTGAGACGGAGAAGGAACCAGCCCTGCTCTGGGTCTGGGTCAGAGTGGCCGCCTGCGTGAATCTCTGAACCCTTCGGAATCCCAGAAGTCCTGCAGCTTGCTTTCATTCTGTTCTGTTTTTTCTGCCCCGGCTGGCAGTGTTTCTGCTGGTATAATCCCTTTTTTGGGTGGCTGATTAAATTTAACTGATCTTAAATGGTTATTCAGCCACTTCTTTAAAGTGTTTTCTTCAAAACATGATTTCTTTCTTTTTTTTTTTTTTGCAATATGAATAGGCTGAGAATTTTCCAAATCTTAAGTTCTGGTTCCTTTTTGCTTAAAATTCCTTCAATTTATCTCCCTCCTTGCATTTTAAGTGGTAAGGAGAAAGCAAGATGTTCCTTCAATACTTTGCTCTGGAATCTCCTCAGCTAAATATCCAATTTTGTTGTTCATAATTTCTACCTTCCACAGAAAACGCTAGAACACAATTCACCTAATTTCTTTCTACTTTTTTAATTTAAATTTTATTTAATTAATCAAAACTAATGGTGACTCAGATGCTAAAGGTTCTTTCTGCTTTATATAATAACAAGCATCACCTTTGTTTCCAATAGCCTGTTCCTCATTTCTACCTGAGACCATCACCAGAGTGGCCTTTAATGTCATCACGGACCATGATACATGTGTTATTCTCTCTGGCTCTCCTCTTCTCCCTAAGCCCTTACCAGCATCGCCTTTAATTCAGCCACCTGGTGGTCCGTATTGCTACCAACAGTCCCTCAGGACAATCCAGGCTTTTTCTAGCACGCGCTCTACAACTCCTCCAGCCTCTAACCATTACCCAGTTACAAACCCACTTCCATATTTTTGGTTATTCCACATTTTGAGTTATTTGTTGTAGCAGTACTGCACTTCTTGGTACCAAAATTTGTATTATTCTGCTCAGGCTGCCACAACAAAATACTGCCAGCCCTCCGTATCCAAGGGTTCCACCTCTGTGCATCCAACCAACCAAGGATCTAAAATATTTCAGAAAAAAGAGTGGATGGTTGGGATTATGTTGAACATGTACAGACTTTTTCCTTGTCACTCTCTAAACAATACATACAGTATAATAACTTTTTACATAGCATTTACATTAGTTGTAAGTAATCTAGAAGTGGTTTAAAGCATATGGGAGGATGGGCGTCGGTTATATGCAGATACTATGCCATTTCATATAAGGGACTTGAGCACTACAGATTTTGGTATCTGCAGGGCATCCCGGAACCAGTCCCCCACAAATACAGAGGGGCAGCTGTGTATTCTCAAAAGGACTTTTTCCTAGCTAGGCTTTACCTCTTTATTCTGGGAGGGATGCCCTGCTGTGTGCCCTTGTCCTATATTTCAGGGTAGTCTTTCCATTATAGCAGTTTTCAAGCAAGGGAGAAAGAGGCTGGAAATGGAGATTGGGTTAGTTAGCTGCAGTATCTGCTACAGAATGTCATTACATTCCAAAGGAGATGAGAATTTAAAGTTTGTTGGGATAGAAGAAAAATGTAAAGAACAAAATCCTAAAAAGAATGCAGGGAACACTAGATCGGCCCCAAAGCTCATATCCAATCTTCTCAAGAAGAGAATGAAACATTTTACTATAAGCCCCAGAACAGAAAAAAATGAATAAGCTTGAGATTTTAATCTATGTACTTTTTAAAATGATCATATCCTTAGTATTTAAATATATTCAGTCCTATTTTACCAAAACCAACATCTACCAGCGGAAATTCTTATAGTAGACTAAAACAAAGACCCTAAGGAGAGGAAAAGTTGATAAAAGATAGATATGGAACTCGAGACCATTATTGTAAGTGAAGTAGCTCAGGAATGGAAAACCAAACACTGTGTGTTCTCACTAATAAGTGGGAGCCAATAGATGGGCACACATGGGCACAAAGCGATCTAAGGGACATGAGAAACCAGGAATTGGAGAGGGCAGGAGG
This sequence comes from Avahi laniger, assembly GCA_963575035.1. Taxonomy (NCBI): domain Eukaryota; kingdom Metazoa; phylum Chordata; class Mammalia; order Primates; family Indriidae; genus Avahi; species Avahi laniger. The sequence continues at coordinate 6,715 of CAUYSK010079873.1, read as the reverse complement.
CTGGGTGTGGGATTAAAAACTTGCCTATTGGGTACAATGAACACTATTCTGGGGATGGGCACACCAAAAGCCTTGACTTAAGCATTACACAAGATATCCATGTAATAAAAGCACTTGTAAGCCCCTTAATATTTTGAAATTTAAAAAATAAATGAGCATCAATAGACTTAATAAAAAAAAAATTTCAGGTAGAATCAAAAACTAAAATCCAACACCTCACTCCTTATAAGAAACACCTCAAGATGAACAGTATAGAAAAGTACTAGGCTTATCTTTTATTTTTTGCTTATTTCTTTTTACTGCTCAATAATATTTTATTCTACAAATATATTTGATTTTTGTCAGCTGACAGGGCCTAGAAGCAACATTACGCTAATCCCAATGAGCACAACCAGTGCCCAGATCTTGGTTTCTAATATATTTCTCTAGAATAAAGGCCAAGGCTTCTTGGGGAGATGGCTGATTATAGGACTGGGACAGCCTTGAACTCCTGGGCTTAAGTGATCCCCCTGCCTCAGCCTCCCAAGCAGCTGGGACTGCAGGTACCATGCCACTGTGCCTGGCTAATTTCATTTTGTAGAGACAGAGTCTCACTATGTTGCCAATATTTGTCTAGAACTGGCCTCAAGTGATCCTCCTGCCTCAGCCTCCTGAGTCACTAGAATTACAGGCGTGAGCCACTGCACCCAGCCTAAAATATTTATACAACATTCATAAGTAGTATTAAGTTTTGCAGAACACAGTCAATGTTATAATTACCAGAAAATTCATAATGCTATATTTATTCTAGAAAGGATTTAAGGCAGAAATGGCCATGTTACCAAGAAAGAGGAAAACACAAACTATAATCTAAAACTTGGGAAAGGAACTCAGAAAACCAAAGGAGATGAGAAAATGGAAATTAGGGAGAAAAAACCTAAATACTAGAAATTGAATAAAATTGCCTTTTCCAAATTTACATCAACATTACCTCAAGAAAGAAAAGCAAACTAGAGAAATTAGAAATGAAAAATGAAGTTTAATTCAGAGGAGTCTAAAACATTATTAGGGAAAGTTAGCAAAATGAGTAGAGCCCAGAAAATATTTTCTTTGAAAAAATTAATTAAAATACAGTATGCAGATATTCAGCAAATATTAACTGAGCATCTGTTAGGTGTCGGGCCCAATTCTAAGTGCTCTGGATACAGCGTTGAGCCAAACAACATCCGTACTTTCATGATACACTTACATTCTAGAGGAAAGAAACAATAAAAACGAACGTGCCAGCTGGTGTATTGGGGTCCCGCATTCATTTGCTCTGGCTGCCATAACACAGTAAGTACCACAGACTGAAATTTATTCTCTCACAGCCCTGGAGGCTGGAAGTCTGAGATCCAGGTGTTCGCAGGTTTTGTTTCTTCCGAGGCCTCTCTCCTCGGCTTGCAGACAGCGGCCTTCCTGTGTCTTCACATGGTCCTCCTCCGTGCGTGTCCGTGTCCTAGTCGTCTCTCCTGATGGGGACACCAGTCCCTGGATCAGGGCCTCCCTAATGGCCTCGTTTTAACTTAGTCACCTCTTTAAAGCCCCTGTATCCAAACACAGTCACATTCTGAAGCTCTGGGAGTTAGGACTTGGTCACATGAATTGGGGTGGGCGGTGGGGACGGAGACACAGTTCAGTCCATAAAACATACTGTATCATCCTGCGGTGACAGATTAACCCCAAAAGCTCAGTGTTTTAACACAACGAAGTTTATTTCTCCCCCTGGGAAAATCCAGTGAGCCAGGCAGCTTCGCAGTGAGGCGACGGCGATCCGAGCTGTTTCCTTTGCGTGGCTTCGCGCTGCACCAGGCGGGCCAGATGCTGCGGGGCAGAGGGCGGGAGGGCTGCACCGGCTCTCAGATGCCTCTGCCGGGAAGCACAGGGCTGCTCATGGGGCCCAGCCTAACTGCGAGGGTGTGAAGGGGGGTGGCGAATGGATACTTAATGAGCTGTAAATGTCTCTGCCACAAATAGCAATAGTGCCAAGAGCAAAAACCAAGTGGCGAAGGTGACACTGACAAGAATGCTGTTTCACAAAGCGTGGTCAAAGACGGCCTCTCTAAGAAAGTCCCCTGTAAGCGAAGCCACAGAGGAAGCGAGGAAACGGAGGGAATGTTCCGAGGACCGCAAGGAAGCCAGGAGGCCGGAGCAAAGCAAGCGAGAGGGGGACTGGGAATCAGGGGCCACGTCATGGAGGACTTTATAGGCAAGAACTTTGGATTTTGCTCTGAACTGGGGAAATACTGGGGTTGACACTGTCTGACTTAAGTTTTGAAAAATAGCTTTGGCGACTGTGTAGAAAAAAAGACTGTAGGAGGCAAGGGTGGAAGTCAGGAGCAGAAAGGTACGGCCGTCATCCATGCGGGAAGTCACGGGGCGGGGTGGGCTGTCGCACCCCCCCTGACGATAGCACCCTCTCCTGCCCTCTCAGAGCACGGGCGCCTCTCTCCCTCCCCTCATTCTCAGCTTCTTATTTTATGAAGCTATCAACAGTCAGAGGAGAAATTCCACGTGTGTTTAACAACACATCTACCAACCGATGCGTACCTGTGCCCGCCTGCTCCTCTTCTCTCGTCCACCTCGTCTGAGTCGACTCCTCCAGCCTACGCGAGGATCTCCTGCCTGCAGTTGTCGCTGTCTTCTGCATCCAGTCACCAGAACATCTGTCCGCCCCGCATCTCCTACCCGTTGTGGTTCCATTTCCCTGCTCGCCTTTCCAGCAGGAAGCAATGTATCTACTTGCTGTAACCATCTATCTCTCTTTAGAGTCAGGCTTTTACCCCCACCATTCTATCTCAATCGCGCTGTTTCAAGGTTTCAGTGATCTGGGTACTGCCAATTCAAAGGTCGATACTCATCTGACTCAACCTCTCAGTAGCAAATGGCATATTCTGGCACTTCCTTCGCTGCTGAAACATTTTCTTCACCTAGTGTTCAGGGCTCCTCTGTTCCAGTTCTCTCAGCTCTGGCTGCTCTTTCTAAGTTTGCTTTGTTAGTTGTCTTCTTATCTTTACAGAGCGGATGGCTAGTCTTTTGATCTCTTCTTTTGCTGCAATTATGCAATTAATGTCCTATGTCAGTAACTGTCAGTGATTTTCAAACTGCAGGCCGCAACTGTTACTGGGTTAAAAAATCAATTGAGGCCTGGCGTGGTGGCTCACGCCTGTAATCCTAGCTCTCTGAGAGGCCAAGGTGAGCGGATTGTTTGAGCTCAGGAGTTCAAAACCAGCCTGAGCAAGAGTGAGACCCCGTCTCTACTAAAAATAGAAAGAAATAAATCTGACAACTAAATATATATAGAAAAAATTAGCCGGGCATGGTGGCACATGCCTGTAGTCCCAGCTACTCGGGAGACTGAGGCAGTAGGATTGCTTGAGCCCAGGAGTGTGAGGTTGCTGTGAGCTAGGCTGACGCCACGGCACTCACTCTAGCCAGGGCAAGAGAGTGAGACTCTGTCTCAAAAAAAAAAAAAAAAAAAGAAACAAAGCTGACTTTTTTTCAAATGGACACAATTTTAAATTACTTTGAGATTAAGAGTTTATTTTGTCCGGGCGTGGTGGCACATGCCTGTAATCCTAGCACTCTGGGAGTCCAGGGCGGGTGGATCGTTTGAGCTCAGGAATTCGAGACCAGCCTGAGTAAGAGTGAGACCCCATTTCTACTAAAAAAATATAGAAAGAAATTAGCTGGACAACTAAAAATATATACAGAAAAAATTAGCTGGGCATGATGGCGCATGCCTGTAGTCCCTGCTACTCGGGAGGCTGAGGAGAAGGATTGCTTGAGCCCAGGAGTCTGAGGTTGCTGTGAGCTAGGCTGATGCCATGGCACTCTAGCCCGGGCAACAAAGTGAAACTCTGTCTCAAAAAAAAAAAAAAAAAGTGTTTATGTGGATGAGAAGTAGATGTTATGTTTAGCATCCAAATTGTTCTTTTTAACTGTTTACAAATTTGATTTTTAAAAATTGAGGTGAAATTCATATAACATACAATCACCCACTTTAAAAGTGAACAGTTCATTGACAATTAGTATGCTTACAGTGTTTGTGCAATTACTACCTTTATCTTGCTTGAAACTGTCTTCATCATCCCAGAAGGAAACCCTGTACCATTCAGTGGTTTCCCTTCACCTCCTCCTAGTTCCTGGTAACCAGTGATCTGTGTTCTGTCTCTGTGGATTTACTTATTCTAGATATTTCATATAAATGGGAAATTATACAATGTATGTCCTTTCTTACCTGGCTTCTTTCATTGGGCATAACATTCTTTAGTTGTATCTGTGTTTTTTATATTTTTAACATGTATTAGTCCTTTTTTTTTTTTTTTTTGAGAAAGGGTCTTGCTCTGTTGTCTGGGCTAGAGTGCAGTGGCATCATCATAGCTCACTGTAACCTCAAACTCCTGGGGTCAAGCAATCCTCCTGCCTCAGCCTCCTGAGTAGCTGGGACTACAGGTGTGCAACACCACACACAGCTAATTTTTTCTGTATTTAGTAAGATGGGGTCTTGCTCTTGCTCAGGCTGGTCTTGAACTCCTGACCTCAAGTGATCCTCCCACCTCTGCCTTCCAGAGTGCTAGGTTTATAGGTGTGAGGCACTGTGCCCGGCCAACACACTTTTTGACCATTGTGAATTGTGTTGCTATCAACATTGGTGTATAAGCATCTCTTTGAAGTTCCTGCTTTCATTTCTTTTGGGTATACGCTATACCTAGGAGTAGAATTGCTGGATCTTATATTACTTCTGTAGTTAACTTGTTGAGAAACCACCAACTATTTTCCACAGCAACTGGACCATTTTACTTTCTCACCAGTAATATACAACAGTTTAGAGACTGGATTTTTATATAAAGGCTGATTTGTCATAAAATTAAAAGGTAAGCAACTTGTCACTATTACCCATTGCTTCCCTAACTTGGCTGTGCTTCAAAATCATCTGGGAAGATTGAAATGCAAGCCCTCGGAATCCTACTCTAGGAGGTTTAGATTCACCTAGTGGGGGGTTCAGGAATCTGTATTTTTTAAGTCTGAAGGGATTGATGTTGGTGTGGGGGGGTCTTTGTATACTGCCTTTTAGTCTACTCTGCCACTTTGTCCTTTTGTCCTATCCCTGTTTCACCTATATACTGCTTCCTTAACTGTTCTTTGCATTTATTTAATGAATATTTTTCCATCACCTATAGTGCAAAATGAATGAATGTTTTAAAGGTGATGAGTGATATTGAGTTGGTCAGAGAGATTACAGTCTAGCTCCCAATTCTGGTAACAAAAATTTGGTGAAATAAGATGGAATGTATTTTCGTTATTATATAATCTTGAGAAGAAATAACATTTTGTTGACGTTTAAATTCCTGCATCAAGCAGTAGTTGCCTTTTAAGACCACAGAAACTAACTTCAAATGATGAATTCACTACCTTTTAAGCACCACGAGGGCAGTGGTCTAGCCTGGCCTGTTCAGTGCTGTATTGTTAATGTCTTGTACATTGTCAGATGGACACTCAGTAAACATCTATTGGGTGAATGAATGAAGTTACTTTATTATGGTTTTTGTTTTGAAATTTGCTAAGTATTAGAGGTATTTAATAACTGTAAAATATATACCATGTTTTCAGTATTTTTTCCTACAGACATTTAAAGAGTTTAGGAAGTAATGGCAAATGATTTGTCTTTTGTTCAATATTTTCAGGAACTTATGTTAAGTCTTTAAGTATATATATATACTTTTTACAGAAAAATTGAGCAGATATAATACAAAGAGTTCCCATATACCACCTCCCCACCCTAATAACACACACACACAAAGCCAGTTTCCCCTATTGTTAACAATCTTACATTAGTACAGTACATTTATCACAATTAATGAACCAATATTGATACGTTATCCAAAGTCCATAGTTTTTTCAGAATTCCTTAGGTTTCATGTAATGTCTGTTTTCTGTTTCAGGATCCCACGTAGGGTACCGTATTACAGTTGTCATATCTCCTTAAGCTCTTCTTGACTGTGTAAATTTCTCAGACTTCCCTTGTTTTTAATGACCTTGAGGGCTTTAAGCAGTTCTAGTCATGTGTATTGTAGGAGGCCCCACTGTTGGAATTCATCTGATATTTTTCTCAAAATTAGACTGGGCTTATGGATTTTTAGTAGGAAGAACACAAGAACACGGAATTATAGGGCCATATTCATCACATTGTATCAAGGGTACATGATACCAACGTGATTTTTGCATGTTGATGTTGAGCTTGATCACCTGGCTGGGTAGTATTTGCCAGGTTTCTCTACTGTAAAGTTTTCTTTTCCCTCTTTCCATACTATACACTTTGGAAGGAAATCACTATGTGCAACCAGGACTTAAAAGAGTGGGGAGTTATGCTCCAACTCCTTGAGGAGAGGGTATCTTCATAAATTATTTGGAATTCTTCTGTATGGGAGATTTGTCTGTTCTCCCCTATTTATTTATTTATTCAGTCATTTGTATTAGCATGGACTCATGGATATTTTATACTTTGGATTATAATCCAATACTACTTTGTTGTGTTGCTCAAATTGTTTCAGCTTTGACCATTGGGAGCTCTTTCAGTTGGCTCCTGTTTCCTTTGACATAGCCCCCTCATTGTTTTGTTCTTGTTTTCTTGAGCACTTCCTCACTTTCTGACACTACAAGGTGCTTCAGGTTCATCTTGTATTCCCCATTTCTA
>CAUYSK010079868.1:0-25591 GCA_963575035.1 Avahi laniger | reverse complement strand
ATTAATTTCTTTCTATTTTTTGATAGAGATGGGGTCTCGCTCTTGCTCAGGCTGGTCTCGAACTCCTGAGCTCAGAACGATCCGCCCACCTCGGCCTCCCAGAGTGCTAGGATTACAGGCGTGAGCCACCGCGCCCGGCCTCAGATTTGCATTTTTTAAAAATGACATTGAAGGCCAGTGCAGTGGCTCACACCTGTAATCCTAGCACTCTGGGAGGCTAAAGTGGGAGGATCGCTCAAGGTCAGGAGTTCAAGACCAGCCTGAGCAGGAGCGAGACCCCATCTTTACTGAAAATAGAAAAATTAGCTGGACATCAGGGCACGTCCCTGTAGTCCCAGCTACTAGGAAGATGGAAGCAGGAGTATCGCTTGGACCCAGGAGTTTGAGGTTGCTGTGAGCTATAATGACACCACTGCACTCCAGCCCAAGTAACAGAGAGAGACTGTCTCAAAAAAGGAAAAGAAATGAAAGGGTCTGGTAGTTTAACTTGGTTTAAAAAAAAATGAAAGGGCCCTGGCTCGTGTCGCGGTAGTGACAGTGGAGGTGCACGGCACATGGAACCAAAAAGCACTTGGGAGGAAACCCGAAGGCCCTTGGGGACAGTGGGCAGTTGTAGGAGTTGAAATATGTTTTCTGTAGAACCAAATCTCACCAGGAAAGTTTCGAGGACTGAGGAGTGATTTAAAACAAGCTATTTTCCAGAGAGGGAGCTTCTAGGAGAATCCTTTTCAGTACACAGGAAGCCTCTGGGGAGATCACACCTTTCCAGCATTTCACACACAACTCTTTTCCATAAGGACAAGTGACAATTTGACAACTATGATTTGCGAAGCCCACATGACTGTGGTGTTCTTAGAGCCATTGCTGAGTAAGGGACTTGCCCAAATCCCAACCCCTAGCTGTGAGGAGCTGGCAGGACTTATGACCCTTTTTCCTCAAAGCAAAGGTCCTTGGCCATCTCCAACCTTCACCTTCCCCCAAACCACAGATGCTCTCCGTCTGCAAAATACAACATAGTATGAAAAAGATACTATCCTCAGAGACCCTTCAGGGTTCTGGGAGGATCTGGGGCAGGGCATGCCCTTCTGGAGCACCTGGTTCCTGAGCATACTGAGAAATCACATCTTAGACAGGGTCTGACGGGTTCCAGCCTCAGCTTACAAATTCAATGTGCTCCTGATGTCCACCTCCTAAGAAGCCCAGTTTCAAAAATAAGCGGGCTTAAGTGAAGGAAGCCAGACCCAGACCCTTACTATATGAATCCATTTTCATGACATTTTCCATGGAAAAGGCAAAACTATAAAAACAGATGGGGAGTGTGTAAAAGCTGCGGTGGGGGAAGTGTTGGCTGCAAGGGGCAGCAGCAAGGTGATTTTGGGGGTGGTGGAACTGTTTCCTATCTTGATTGCGGCAGTGGTTCAACGTGTTTGCACGCTTGTCAAAACTCATACAGCTGTGCTCTGAAAGGTGGGCGAGGGGGGATCTTACTGTATGGAAATTATAAGTTGATAAACAAACGATGGCAAGAGGTCACCTCCCAGGCCAAGAGTGTGACGTTGCCATTTTACAGAGGAAGAAAAGTGAAGAAGGCTTTGTCCCCAAGGGCATCGCCTTCTCCCCACTCCCCAGTTACCACTTCTGGTTTTGCGGGTGGACCTCTCCATGGCCGGGGAAGGGCGGGCGGCTCCGGAGGGCCTCCAGGAGCCGAGGCTGGAGTCGGTCCAACTCCCAACGGTTTGGAGCCCTGGAGGCGCCAGAGCCCTGAGATGACCGCAGAGACGAGGGGACCCTGAGCTGCGCGCCTCGGGACGGCCGCCAGAGGGCGCTGCGCCGCCGTCGCCCAGAACTGGGCAACAGCGAGGTCAGCACAGGGCCCCAGCCAGAGGACCCTGGAAAACGCGGCGTGGGTTTGCATTCCAGGGCAGTGTGTGAAAACATCGGTGGAGAAGAACAAAACTTCCGTGAGGACTTGCGCAGTGCCCGACTCACAGTGGGTTCTTCATTCATTCATCCCTGGGGCACCATGGAAATGGGGAGGAGGAAAGGGTGTCTGAAAGAGGAAGATCACAGGAGATCGTGGAAAATTGGGGACCAGAGTATCCCCTGCTGCGCTCCTAATAGTGGTATTTTTAAAATATTGTTACACCAACTGCTTTGGAACTGCACTTTTTTCATGGATGTTTTGAATGAGAAAATGCTCAAGGGTGGCCTGAAAAAAATGAGTATTAGGAGAGGCACAATTAATGCTTCCTTCTTTTCTCCAAAGTAATCCTTCCTCCCACACACATTCACTCACACAACGAGTATTTACAGGAAGCCGCTCTAGGGTTTGTGCTGATGCCAGGGACACCACAGTAGACATGACAAACAACGGCTCCATCCTCTTGGAACTTAGATTTAAAAAGCAGATGAAATGGACAATTTTAGGAAAATATAAGTCATCAAAATTAAATTCTAGAAGAAACAGAAAACAACATAATGAGGTAGGCCTTGTTATCCCCACTCTGATGCAACTGAGAGGCTAAACACCTGGCCCAGGGCCGTCATCCCTTCAGCAAGTGGAAACCAAGCACCCATTAGGTGTCCGGCACTGTGCGAAGATTTCCATGGTGAACCTGGGTAGTTCTCAGCTTATTCTTCTGTTTCTGGGGCTCTGTCCAGACAATAAACCAGGGTTGATTTCTCATCGGGTAAATCCTGTGTCACAGAGGCTGATACAAAGGGCTACTCTCAACCTCAGAGTCTCCCGCCAGTGGTTTATTGTTTTAGGTCATCTGTTTCCTCTTCCAGCCTGGCAGGGTCTACCCAGATACCAACTTAATTCTATCATAAACACATCCTTTTCCTTCATCCTCCTATCAGTAGGGGAAGGGGAATAAAGTTTGTGAGAATAAAGCCCATCAGCATTGGAGGTTCTGTGATGGGAGCATATCCATGCCGGGCATGCAGAGGGTCCCTCAGCCTTCCCTTCATCCCAGGCTGAAAAGACTCTTTAGAGTGGATGCCAAGGTCATGCTGATTGGTGGAATTGCAGGATACAAACTGTCATGGATGCTGTGCTGTGTTGTGCTGCCCAGATCCCCTTAAAGGCTGAAGGACTTATACCTCCCACCCCCAAACCCCACCCCTGCTGCTGGCTGAAGAGAGCCCTTTGCCCAAGATCACACCTTCCCTGGGAAGCTAGCATCCAATGACTGGTCTGTGCAGGGCCATCCAGCTTCAGAACTCCCCACAGGGTCCACTGAGGCCCTGTCACGGCTGTACTTCAGCCTAACTTTGCCCTCTGCCCTGTCCTGCTTCCTTCCCTCTCCCCATAAATGTTGGATTCCAAAAGCACTCCCCTAATAAACTCCCTGCAGCTCAGAGTCTGCTTCCTAGAAAACCCAGCCCACAACAGCTGGTGCCAATGATTGGAAAGAGTGGATGCTAAGATGGGACTTTGGAGCTGGATCACCCAATGCTCAGGTAATAATGAGGACCCTATCCCTGGTAGAGGAGGAGCATAGGTAGCCTCTGACAGAGGGAAACTCTGAGATTGCTAAATTTTCTACCAGTAGTAAATGGGATGGTATACCAGGGGAAGGCAGCCAGCTGCAAATACATATAGGGACAGGGAGGAATGTTTGGCACCCATATGATCGTTTGGGTGTCTTTTAGTACTCCCTTGTCCTATTTTTACATTAAATGGACAAATACAGCAGCCACAGCCTGAGAAGTGCATGGCAACCAGGGGCTCAAACTCTTCAGGGATGCAAGTCTAGGCCACCCCACCGCATATGCCACCTAGACCATCAGAGGTGCGGGCAGAGGGTGAGAGGAATCCAGGATGGATAGAAGAGAGAAAAAATGAGTATGTTGTTTATGCCTCAGGATGAGCTTCAGCAGTGGCAGGAGCTGTGGCTTGTCCCACTAACCTTCCTCTGTAAGTTTCCCACAGGAAAAGATGCCCCCCAGGGTCCTGAAGGTGCCACACTCCAAAGGTGTGAATGATCTGCACAGCACCACGGTTGCATGCTGCAAATGCTGCACTGAGCTGCCTGGGTCCTCTTGCAGGACTGAAGGACTATTCCCTAGCTACTGGAGGGTTGTAGGTTGGCAGATCTCAGCTGTCAGCCAGCCTTCCTGAGGACTTGGCTTTCGCTGAAGAGAGCTGCCTTCCCCAAGGTCACACCCCATTCCTGAGGTAGCTAGCATCCAATGACCGGTCAGTGCAGGGATGTAAAGCCTTGACCCCTTTCCCCAACTCAGAGCAACTCAGGGTGGCCATCCCAGCTTCAGAGCTCCCCTTGGGGTTTGCCAAAGCCTTCTGTGCCTGCGCCCCAGCCTGACTTCTCTCTCTGCCCAATCCTGCTTCCTTCCCTTCCCCCACAGGAGTTGATCCTGAGAGGCTCTCTAATAAATTTCCTATGCAGTAATCAATAGTCTCTTGTCTTCAAGTCAGCACAAAGGGAACTGATCTGAGACAAACTGAGATTTAAGCCCCAGCCACAAATGGCTAACCTCTGGACTTAGCTCCTTTGTCTTCTCTAACCCCAGAAACCCCAGGTACACACGTGTGCTACATCCACCACACTCTTGGCCCACGTGGTAAACTTGACCCCCAGTGAGGTAGTGTGTTGTTTATCCTGTCAAGCAAAAGATACTCCTTAAAGAGAAGAGTGATCGTACAGTCCCTTCCATACCCTTCCCCGAAGTCCCATCTGGATTCAGCCTCTTCCAGCCAAGGCCTACCATCCATCACAATAAAACATGCCATGTTCATGGCCGTTTAACAGCTGCAGAATGGCTATTTATGACTTCGGGCTGCCAGCATAGTTCCCTCCTGGGGGCTTTCTATGTTCTTCTGGGTCCCCAAGGACTTTCTGCCATAAGAAGCCTCATGTTCATCTCTAAAAAGTCCCAGCTGCTTTGTTTAAGGGTGGGTGAGAGAATGGGATGCTTCTATTACTAAGACAGGGTGACTGTGAGTTTGTTATGTCAGATAGGGGAAAGAGGCCCAGAGAGGTGATGTGACTTTCCCAAGGTCAAGTCAGTAGCAGGACAAGTACTAGTACATAGTTTTGTATTCTTTTTCTCCAGCATACCACTTCTCCCAAACCCTTAGGATTTGCCTCTACTGAAATCTATACTGAGGAAGGGAACTGATCTGTCCTGTAGATCTCAGAAACTGGGAATTTTGAAACACCAGGTAAGTTGGATGGCAAGAATAAGATGTGGGGCTAAAAACAAGGATTAATGGGAAATCTGTAAATAGCATATTTGGCCCCGCCAACCCCACCCCTATCCTGGTTGGTAGGAAGAGATGAGATAGGTGACTACTATGTGTAGCGATGTGCAGCCATTAATCTGATAAAATTGTTTTAAATTCCTTTAACTCAATACTGATTGTTTTTGTTCTTTAATCATAGATCCAGAACCATGTGTGGAGGGACAGACACAGGAGGGTCTGGGAAGGACTGCCTGGGGAAAAGGAAGAATTTATACATGTATTTTTTTAAACACAAGAATCAAATCATCATCATTCCACTGAGATGGGGTTAGAATAGGTACAAACTGTTTTAACATTTGACTCTAGGATTCTCTTCAGTTGGCCAGTAGTGAACATCAGTGGATATTATTTGGGAATTTAGCCCTGTGTAGTTAGGGTTTCTTCTATTAGTGAACAACAGAAACAGCAGACAAGAAGCCAAGAATATGACCTTATTAAATTTTTCCAGTACCTATTAAAAAAAGAAAAGAAATTGAAGACCTCTTGAAGTAATGTGATGGGCATTATATCTGGATCCTTATCATCTTATGTCAATTTCTATGGCAGAGGAAAAATAAATTGTGTAATAATGAGAAGAGGTGGGCAGGTACCAAGAGACCAATATTTGGACAGAAAAGTCTATAGACTAGCAATCAAATCCCTCCTTCCCTAATCTATGTAGTGACATTGATACTCTCTGCTCATTTCTGCAAGGCTGTTGGATTTGGTGGAATTTGAAACCTGCTGAATTTTGTGGACATGTAGTCATTCCAAAAATAGAGACAGATGTCACTCTTCTAGGTCTTTCTAGAGATGACCTATGTGGCATTTAATGAGAAAATGTCTCATCTCCACTTGCTGCATGGAGTACTATCTGGGAAAGAGGGCTGGATCCAAAGTCAGGGTTAATAGTGATTTGGCCCATGAACCATAGAAGAAAAGAAAACCTCCACTAGATAGCAAAATTGTACATGGATAGATCATCTGTATTGCTAATAAATTATGCAAATGCCTTATATATTTTTTCCTGTTTATCCATCCAACCTAAGATTCTCCTCACACCTCACCTCAGCAAACGGGATTACTAAACACTTGGTTGCTCAGGCCAAAAACTCAGGAGTCATTTCTGAGTTCTTTCAACTCCTCCCCCATTATCAGCAAGTCCTTCCCTTTAACTATCTACAAAACATCCAATCTGTCCATTTTTCTTCATCTTCACTATTCTCACTCCAGCCAAAGCTATAGTCCTCTCTCCTGGACTAGTTGGCCTCCTAACTATTGTTCTTGCTTTCATTTTCGCCCCTCCCCCTTACAAGCTACACTATGGATCTTTACAGATTAACTAAGATCATGGGACTCTCCTGCTGAAAACCCTCCAGTGCCTTCCCGTTGCACTTAGTACAAAAGCCAAACTCTCTATCATGGTCCCAAAGCCCTACTCCTGGTCCCTGCCGACCTCTTCTCATCCCACTCTCCAGCCACATAGGTCATTGTGCGGTTCCTTGCACAGGCCAATCTCTCCCTCCCACTCCTCCCCAGTGATCTCTGCACTGGCTGTTCCCTCTGTCTGGTCCTGCACCAGGTCTTCAAAGGGTAGGTCTCAAAAATCATGGAGGTCTCAGCGGCAATGTATCCTTCCCTGACCATCATAAGTGTCACCACGCCCATCACACCGACCCCCATTTAATTAATGGATCGGCACTTGAAATTATCTCTATTTTAAAGATAGGTTCCTAATGTATTTCTGTCTCTTCCCCACCAGAATGTAAGCTTCGCGAGAGCGGGAACCTTGTTTCTGTCCACTCCAGTGACCCAGCACCTATGGAGCCTGACGCAGAGCTATTTCCTAAATGGGCAATGCTCAGAGCCGCCAGCCACGGGACGGACAATGATGATACAAGGTGACAAGGGCCTAGCGGGGCCCGGAGTCACTCCGCGGGAGTCGGGGCCCGTCTCCAGCTGGAAAACAGGCGGCTTCCCTCTTCCTCCATTCCAGTCTCGCTTTTGAAAGGCTACGGTGGGGGGGGTTGTTTGTGCCCTAACAATCATCAACATTATTATTACTGGGAAGAAAGCCCAGAAGCAGCGTGGCCTGCCGAAGGGTCCGGGAGCGGGGCAGGGACCGGGGCTGGGGCGGTCGGGTCCGGGTCCAGGGTAGCGAGGCGGGCGGGGGACCGAGGCCGCGGGCCTGGACGGAGCGCAGGGCAGCAAAGCCAGGAACACTGGGCGAAGGCCCGGCTGCCGGAGACCTGGGGCCGGCCTCGCCTGCGCCGAGGCTTCGCTTCCGGGTGAGGGGCGGGCGGCCCGAGCAGTTCCGGGGCGGGCGGCGGTTCCGGCTGTGCGGGCCGCGCCGCGGCTGCTGGTCCCGGGCGCGCGGAGGGCGCGAGCGGCGCGCGGGGGCCGAGGGGGCGCGAGGCGGCGGCGCGGGGACTCCGGGCCCCGGCGGCGGCCCATGGGGCGGGAGGCGTGAGGCCGCGGCCTGCCCGGGGCTCGGGGGGTGGGGGGAGCGGGGCGGGGAGATGGATAAACTGACCATCATCTCAGGATGTCTCTTTCTGGCCGCCGATATCTTCGCCATCGCCAGCATCGCCAACCCGGACTGGATCAACACCGGGGAGTCCGCGGGTGAGCGGCGAGCGCGCGGGGCCGGGCGGGAGATTGGCTGAGGGCGAAGGGAGGGAGGGAGCCCCGGGCTGAGGAGAAACCGAGGCTGGGGGGGTCCCCAGCGGGGGCTGGTCTGAGGCGAAAGGGGGACAGAGAGGAGACCCGGGCTGGGGAGACTGGCAGCCGGGGATGAGTGGAAAAGGGATGGAGACGAAGAAGCGTCTGGTCGCGAGCGGGACCCCCAGGCTGAGGGGAGGGGCGCCCGAGGCCGAATGAAAAGTGGTCGAGGAGACCTGGGCTGGGCTGATGGGTTCCAGACCCGGGATGGAGGGACAGTACCCCGACCTGAGGGACAGCAGAGGAACGAGCTACGTTTTGGATTTAAAAAAAAAAAAAAAGTCAAGGTAGGAGACAGGAAAAAACTGAGGCTCCTGCGAGGGAATTAGAAATCAGGCGGCGAGGCTGGGGTGCGAATGAGGCAGCCTATGGGGCAATGCAAGAGCCACCCAGAGCGCTGGTGGGCGAGGAGAGGCCGAGAGGGGTCAGGTCCGACTCCAGACCCTTCACCCTCAGAGGACACCGCGCCGGGTCAGAGGTGCAGAGGTGCGGGGGCTGACCCCCGAGGCAGGGTTAAGGGTTGGTGCTGGGAGAGCTGGAGGGTTTGGCCGGGGGTGGGAGGGGGTGAGGGGCGCGGGATCCGAGCTCCCCTTTCCCCGCCCCTGCCCATCCCTTGCCCGTTTGGCAGTGCTTGAGACGCTTGTGGCTTCGGATTTTCCTTTTGAAGTGTATGTGGTTATAATTTTGCTTTATTTTAGGCCCGGGAGCTATAATAATACTAATAATAAACCTCGTTTTATGGAGCATCTTTCATTCCAGCGCATCACAAAAACGCTGTAGAGATCTTAATAGGAGTTACAAAATTAAATAACACGTTAGATTTGCAGGCAGCCCAGCGGCGGCGGCAGTGCCTGCTGTAACACCACGGAGCTGTAGGCAGGAGAGACAAGGTGATGCCCTCAGGAAAGAAGCTGGCATCCTCCTGAAGAGTATCCCAGATGCATGCGCTTGCAAGATTTTTCTCTTGCAAGAGCCACTTCTCTGCCCTCTCCCTCCTCCCTCTCAGACCTGTGAGACCAAACCTTTAATTAATGTAAACAGCTGTCAGGAGAGCTGCTCTGAATTAAGGAATGGTCTTGCTTTTTAACTGCTTGTTTGGTGCAGGTGAAGGGACCATTGGGGGGTGGGAATGTCAGGCTCTCTCCGTGAATAATTTGTTACAAAAACGTATCACTATGCTGTCAAAACTTACTTCTTAAGTATCACTTATGGTTCTGTATTTATCCTGCAATATTTTTAGCTCTTAAAAAAAGCTGTAGCTGGGACATTTGTTGCTTCCTCCTCCCTCCCTTCTCTCCCCCAATCTAGACCTAGTAACACAAAATCATGCTGTCAGATTTACTGGTTATTAAAATAACACTCTAAAGAATTCTGTTACTTTTCTTGCCTGTGGAGTTTTAGCAGAGCTCTTAATTGTAAAGCATATAAAGATGGTATCAGGATGGCTTAGAATTTCATGATCCTGTATATAACTGTATATACTTATGACATCCAGTTCATGACCCGTTGTTTTTTTATCCTATTTAAATGTGTGTGATTCCTTATATGAGACTTTATTTGAGGCCTTACATACTTAAGGGCAAAAGGATTTCACTGTTCTAACAGAAAGATCCTTTTTGCAAAGAAATTTTAGGAGGAATCCTAATAGATAAAATAGAATAAATGTCCATGGGAAAGATAGAGTGGAGAGAGGGACCCGTTATATAAAAAAGGTAAGTAGTAGCATAGTATTCATAAGAAGATGGAAAAGGGCAATCTCCTCTTATATTCAAAAGAAAGCAAGGATAGGATGAGTACAGCTTCTTCAGGTTTGTAGGCAAAGTCATTGGCTGTGAGTTGTCACGGAGATGAGAGGGACAGAAGTCCAAGGTTTAAAGGAAGTAGAAAATGTTTGGGAGAAGTAAGTAGTTGCAGAGAGAGTATGCCAACCGGTGAAATAATAGCACTGAAGTCTTGTTCAAGTTGGTGTCAAGAGCATATAGTGTGATAACCTGTCTGCCCTGTTGACCTTCTTTAGTAGTGCTCAGCTACTTTGGTACTGGTATAGCTGAAGTATGTGAATTTTCCGGATGTTTTTGGAAATCAGGAACCATTGAAAATAATGTGAATGCCAATAGAAGGCTCTATTTGGGATTGGGGTTCGCCAGATACATGGCAACAAACTGACAGAGCAGCCAAAGTGTTTAGGGTATTGGCCAGCCAAAGTATTATAATGATGGCTCAGGAAATATCAGCTGGATAAAGAGTGAAAGTAAATAAAGGAAAGAGCAAATGGATTGGTCAGTTGAATAGCAGATGGTATGTCAGTGAAATAGTGGACCTGATAAAATTGAAGACTAGTCAGAGTGGGAATGATTGGTACAGCAAAGTAGGATGGCAGGGGATTGTGGGCATAAGGACCAGACTGTCACAGTGGGGATGTATAGCTGAAGCCGGGTGGAGGGAGTGATTTTTTTTTCTAACAGTTGCCCTTGACATCTCAGGATACCCTTTATTTAGTTAAATATTCTATAGCTAGAAAGAGATATAATGGGAGATAGTAGGAACAGTAGGAAATTTTTCAAAATCAAATTTAACTCATATTTCTTACCTTAAATATGTCAGACAATTAAACCTCCCAAAACTTGGGAAGACTAGGGTAATATTTTCTTTTGTTCATTATTGTGCTCTTGTGCTGTTGATAAGATGCACCTGAACTTTGCCTGGTATTTGCTTGAGCTTTTGTGCTCACTGTACAGTTTTACCTGAGCAGACAGAT
Source organism: Avahi laniger (assembly GCA_963575035.1). NCBI lineage: Eukaryota > Metazoa > Chordata > Mammalia > Primates > Indriidae > Avahi > Avahi laniger. The sequence continues at coordinate 14,864 of CAUYSK010079868.1, read as the reverse complement.
GTGGTCTTGAGTTTAAAAAATAAAATAAAATTACACCTTCCAAATCATTGAAACATTTATAAGAAGTTCATATAAGATCCCACAGGTGACAGGACTAGTTTTATTCCAAGGTCTGCACAAAAGTGACTTATCCTGGCATATAAAGTTAATGTGTTAGTTCCCTTTGGTGTATTATATTCAGTCTATAAAAGTTTTGATCGTGATGTTTTCATTGCATTTTTTTTAATGAATAAAACATATTTTGGAAGTAGAACTCTTGGAGCTGAGAGGTTCTGTAGAATATAGTTGGAAAACCACTGCAGTGAACTACTAAGGGAAAGTTTCAGGATTCAAATGTGAACTTTTTTTTTTGAGACAGTCTTCCTCTGTTGCCCCAGCTAGAGTTCAGTGGCGGTAGATCCTCCTACCTCCAGGCGCCACCACGACCCACTGGCTAATTTTTTCTAATTGAGTAGAGATGGGGTCTCACTGTTGCTCAGAGCTCAAGAACTCCAGAGCTCAAGCTATGTCCTTCCCGGGCTTCCCAAAATGCTAGGACCACAGGCCAGCCTTCAAATGCAAAATTGATCACTTAACTAGCTCTGTGACTTTAGGGCAAATTCCTTAGCCTCTCTGCACTCTTTCCTCCTATGTAAAATAGGGATAATAGTACTACCCATTCAATGTGCTGTTGTGATGATTAACTGAGTTAATCCACATACAACATTTAGAACAGTACCTGACACCTGTAAAAATAAGATATTGTTCTAGTTTGTAAGTACAGGTATCAGAATCTGAGTTTTGAAATTAAAGCCCAGAATTTGTTACTGTGAGAAATGACACAATTGGCTTAGAATATGTGAAATAAATGTCTTCCCTCTTGGCTTTGGACTTTCTCCATCAGTCCCGTACTGTTTTCTGTCTTCCAATCTGTTATCTCCACACTCTTTAATCTCTGTCCTCCTCAGCTTCTATTTGAACTACCGCAAAAGGAAATGAAGTAACAACAAAAAACTGAATAGAATAACTTCCTAAAAGTCTCTATTGATAAACTACTCTGGATAATACTCTGGACTGGCAGAGTTCTTAGTTTGTTTTTATTGTATTGGTCCAAATACAGAGAAAGTACATACTTTTTTTTATTATGTGTGGTAATATTTCATGCACTTGTTCTAATGGCTAGTGGATTATGCACAACTTTTCAAGCTATGATGAAACAAATAGATTTTATATGTATGGGGAAAGTACATGGGGGAGGCACTCTAATAAGTACCCTTAGCAGTTTCTATTAGTGTAACCAAAAATAGTAAACGGTGGATGAATATAAGGGCAAAATTACATAATTCTGTTATACTGAGGTCAGATTTCTGCTGGTTACTGGAACTTGACATGAATAGCAATATCTTTCATTTTATATAGTGCTTTATAACTTTTGAAGCACTTTGACGTCCATTACTTAATCTAATTCCTTAGGCTTTGTATATTTGGTTGATGTAAAATAGTCATTTCCACATTTTTCCCCACATGTCAGTGCTTTGCACGTGAGATTTTTTTCAGTGTTGTGAAGACTCCTTTCAAGAAAACTCTTCATTGAAGTATTACCTATATCTTATCAATGCATACTTTTTATTTATCTTAAATGAGGTTCAGTTTCTTCAGTGGCTAGAATTTTTGCCAGATCACAGAAGAGGAAAAAGAGATTTGGGTTTCAGCTAAGTGATAGTCTTTACTTTGTTAAAGTCTCTTAACCTCACTGTCACTCTTTTCTTACCCCTAAAGAGAGAAACTTTTTGTGAGGAAAAAAAAATTTTTTTAGTGTTAGTTGTTATTAATTTTAACAAGATCAATAGTTAAGCAAAGCTGCTTCTGATAAACATAAATTATCTACAGATCCTTTTATTGAGACATAATCCCTTCATACCAAGGATTTTGGTGACCACTTAGGATTACACTATTCTAATCATCCTAGATAGATTTGCCTATGTTTTATTTGTTTGTTTTGAGACAGAGCACAGTGGCATCATCATAGCTCACTGCAACCTCAACTCCTGGGCTCAGGTGATCCTCCTGCTTCAGCCTCCCGAGTAGCTGGGACTACAGCCACACACCACCATGGCTGGCTAATTTTTCTGTTTTTTAGTAGAGACAGGGTCTCACTATTGCCCAGGCTGGTTTCGAACTCCTGGCCATAAGCAATCCTCCTGCCTCGGCCTCCCACAATACTGGGATTACAGGTGTGAGCCATCATCTTGTGTTCTTTATGAAGATTTCCAGATGTTTCCCAAAAGTCTCTTTCAAGTATATGAAGGAATTTCTCCCTTATGTCCAATCAGTTTCTCTAGAGCGGTTAGTGCATTCATATTATAGTCTGTCATAACTAGGTTAAGGTTAGTGTATTCTTCCTGAAAATATTTTCATTTTGTTCTCTTTAAAATTGTTTAGATGGGCTTTTAGTATTTACAGGTCTCAAAAATTGAACCCTTTTCTTTGCTTGTATTCTGAAGTAGTTGAGGGGAAAAAATAAGGTATTTAGGGGCTAAAGTATTATTTTATTATTGATAAAAAGGATATTGGAAAATGTCATTTGTATTTGGAGGCAAGCAACTTCCTACTCCGATACCTCAAAATTGAACTATCCCTTCATAGGTAGAACTGGGAGACCTGCCCTCATGACTTCCAGCATGACAGAACAGAGGAGATGAATGCTTCCAAGGGCAAACACCACATGTGCCCAGTTTTGTCTCCTAACCTCGAGTCAGATGAAGTCACTATTCCTGACCTTGGAAGGATTGAGTGAAGAGACACAAATAAGCTAAGAGTATTATGCTAACTGGGTTCTCTCCTTTCCTGCTGTTCCCCCATCTCTCATGGAGAGAAAAATCAGGAATAGAGAGAAAATCTTACCTGTTTAAAACCCAGGAAATGTCTGACACTTTGTGAGGAAGAGCTTTCTTGTTCCTCAAGTCTAAAGATTGGCAGGCACTTTGGACGTGAAAGACTTGGGGTGGAGGTGTCATTTCCTATTCTGCTACCTACTGTCTTCTCCGCAGGAAATCTTGGTAAACTTCAGACAAGGGACTGGTGCTTAACATCTGTCTCATAAGATTTCACGATCTGCAGGTAGATCCTGGCTTACAAATTTAGGATCCCTGGTTTGAAACATTAAAATTACAAGCTGCCCAAGCAGATCTATTTACTAAATACTAGAAAATTATTAAATAATCTCTTTTCCCTTAATTGCGACAACTTCAACGATCACAAAGATGCTTTGGCATGAAGGAGCTCTGTAACATGAGTTGATACACAAACCTATCTAGAACTTTATTTTGTTAATCACTTTGGACATGCCTTCTAAAGAAAGATAGATTTTGGTTACCTCAGAGGGCAAAAGTTTTGAGATTATGTTCTCCTTTCATTTAAAAAAGTATTAATAAAATTTCTTTATTGGCCTTTTGAGTCTATTTCTAGTAAATACCTTTTTAAAATAGCTTTATTAACATGTAATTCACATAATCATAAAATTCACCAATTTAAAGTATATAATTCAGTGGCTTTTAGTATATTCACAGAGTTGTGTTCCACCATCACCACAATCAATTTTACCACTACTCCAAAAAGAAACCACATACCTCTTAGCCATCACCCCCAACCTCCTAGTCCTAGGCAACTCCTAATCTACTTTCTGTAGATTTGCCTATTCTGGATATTTTATATCATCAGAATCTGTGTGATCCTTTGTGAGTGGCTTCTTTCACTTACTGTTTTCAAAGTTCCATATTATAGCACGTATTTCTTTCTTTTTTTTTTTTTTAATTTATAATGAAAAGAAATTTACTGCGTACAGTTCTGGATGCTGGGAAGTCCAAGGTCCAAGGGCCTGCATCTGACAAGGGCCTTCTTGCTGTGTTATCCCACGACAGAAGGCTAAAGGGCAAAACAGAGAGAGGAGGAGGGAGACAGAAAGAGAGTACAGCATGTATTTCTCTTCTCTTCTCTCCTCTCTTCTCTCTTCTCAAGAGACAGAGTCTTACTGTGTTGGCCAGGCTGGATTCAAACTCCTGGCCTCAAGCAATCCTCCCAGCTCAGCTGAGTAGCTGGAACTATAGGTGTACAACACCAAGACCAGCTATGTTTTTCTTGTTATTACCAAATAATATTCCATTATATGGATAGACCACATTTATCCATTCATCAGTTGGTGGACATTTGGGCCATTCAATTTCTTTTACTTCGAAGAATAAAACTCCTTAATGGTAAAGTGGTACAAAGACTTTTTTAACTTTTTTTTAAGGTGATGTTATCAAAGTAACAAAAACTTTCAATAAAAATTCAAAAACCAATCTTTTTACAGGATTCATATGATATGCTTAAAGCTTGAAATCATTTATGATACTGTGAATTTCACAGGGCAGGCCAGATTTTCCAATATGAGATTGGCTTCTCTGAACAAAGCATTAATATTTCTTTTACAACCTTAGTTCCAAAAGTCATCTCTTTTTACCTTTACCAACAATGATATAACCACTTTAGGATGAAGGGTATAAGCTAGTAGGTCTAAAGGTTTTGAAGAAGAGGAATTTAGGACTAAGAACATAAACAGCTGACATGAGTAAATGGAAATCATTAAAAGAAGGAAATTCAGAAAAAGAAATTACAGAGTGATGACTGTCTATGTACTCATTAGACTGGCCATACTTGAATCCTTCGTTATGTCTGCCAGAGCCCCTTTCAGAACTGGCATGGTAATAGTCACGTACATCAGTCCTCCACTGTTCAGTTTAGCGTGACTGAAAACAATGTCATTGTAATCCATTTCCTGGTAAATGTCGAGTCTGTACTGGAGTTGCAGTATTGTAAAATGGTTCTCTGGGATTTGGAGTCAGATATGTCTAGATTTGATTCTCAGATTCTCTTTTTATTAACTTTATGATTTGGGGCATATAACTTGATTTCTCAGCTGTAAAATGGAGATGATATACTCATCTCAAAAGATAATTGTGAGAAAATATGACATATAAAGGATTAGCACATTGTCTGATACATAGTAAATGCTCAAATGTCAGTCATAATAATTATTTATTATGTGAAAGGTCAAGACATCTGAATTTTTTTAGTGTTCCACTTTTATGTTATCTGTCTTATTAATTTACTTATACCCTGCCTTATTCCAAAAAGATATTTAAGGTAACATGGTGTGTCTATTTGAATATTCCTGAAACCCAGCTGGGTCCAATCTGGAAAGAGAGACTGCATAGTCAGTTGTAGTGGTAATATAAACTTAATGGGACACATGTAAGTACCAAAACTAAGGAGCGCATCAAGTGTCGCTGTTTATGAAATTGTTATTGTTGCATTGTAAGAGCTTAATGGTGCAACCTGAATGGATAATTATTTATTTAGTGACCTTTTTTGATATCCTCCTGTAAGTAAACCCAGGAGTTTAGGTTGTACAGTGACATCAGTGACATTATATAGGTATAAATTTCATATTTACAGCTTTACCTGTTATGGTTTATGTAAACATGACATTCATATCTTTTTGGTTGTCAGAATGTTTTATTTTCAAGTTCTGAAGCTGTACATTTTGTTCCACATAACTTTCTAATTCCTTACCCAACTAAGCAGCTAGCTACTGAAAAGCTGAATAATTACAAAACGTGATCCAGTTGGTAAAATAGATTGCAAAAAGTGATTATTTCATCCTTTATCCACTATGGTCTGATGAAAAAGTAATGTTTGGGAAAGCTGTTGTAGAAACACTAAAGAGATTAGATAAGAGCCATGAGGAAACCTAAAGATCTTTGAATATCAAGGCACCTAAAACTAAGTACCTGGATGAAAATCACTTTTCAGTAATGTATCTTTACTATGTAATTTGTTTATATGTTCTGTGTACATAAACTTTACTGTGTATTCTCTTGTAAACTGTAAATTACACAGAGGAGAATCCTTGCCAGAAATGCAATGAACAAGTAGAATGTGATGTTCCTTTGGGATTTATTGCTTCAGAGTTGACAAAATAAAGAACATATGGCTTTGAGTGTTGCTATCAATGATAACTTGCATGTATTTGTGAATATGTACCAACCAACATGTACAATTTGCTTATGTGAAGTTTCAGTGTATGACTCCAATTCAGTATTGAAGCAAGCTGACATTTCTTTGAATCACTGCTTTATTTTTTTTTCATTAGGAAAAGGCTGCACTAGTGTCTTGTTATACTAGCTTTGCTATAAATAAAACATCACATTTGGCATTTTGACACTTGCCATTGTATATATTGAGCAAAAAGGCAGCTGTTGATTTTTAATATAGATCCATTCAACTAGGGATCATATGCTATAGTTAGAGATTAAGCAGGAGTAAAGAAGAATGCAGTTGAGTGGGTCAAGTAAGAGAAGGGAAGAACAAAATTTCACTAGCTCTCCCCATTTGCAATATATCCACATTAAGTTGTTTACCTGGAACACTGTTGGATCTACTTTTAGCTACAATAATAGAGCTTCTTTTCAAAAATAGTCCCTGTTCATACCAGTTCTACTGACCAGTCCACTAACTTCCAAAGGCAAAAAAATTTAAGGCCTCTTAGACTATCAAAGATGTGACCATTTCATTTATAAAGTACCGTTAGTTTGATAAAATAAATCTTTAATTTACTATGAATATTCCTTACATCTTCCCATAAGTATGTCCTGTACCACTGGACTTCATTTGAGACTGTCTCACAACAAATGCTATTGAAGTGTTTGTGATCTGTAAGGAACCTGTACTGAATATTCAAAGAGATTATATTAAGCAAATGAAAAAAAAAAAACATTGTATCCTTGAGATACTTGTACTCTGGGAAAATAAAATTATATACATATGACCAGGTGGTTAGAGAGGTGGTGGAATTTGAGCTTAACAAATGATACATTTAATAATGAGGATTTAAATAATGAGGAAAACTTGGACAATACTTGTCCTCAAAGATGGAATGGCATAAGTAAAGGTAGAGAGAAGGCAGGGAAATTTTCATTCCAGCCCATTTCTGTACATTGCTGCTAAATTTATCATTCTAAACAACAAATAGAATAATAATAGTAAATACTTACATAGCATTTACTTTGTGACATTCTTTTCTAGGCACTTGACATATGTTAATTAATTCAGTCCCCACAACATCCCTGTATAAGTGCTGCTATTAGCCTCACAGAGATATAGAGAAGTTGAGGAACTTGCCCACAGCTGATCCTGGCTCTTAACCACTGCATGTGCTTGTACCAGAAACCATCAGTGACTTTTCATCTTCCACAGAACAAAAGGCACTCAAGGATTTTTACAGTATGGCTCCAACTTACCTTTCCAACCTTGGAGTCTGCCTTCCCTGCATAGATCAACATTCTAGCCCCTTCTGTCTTACTTTCTGTTTCCTAAATGTGTGTTTTTATCTCTAAATCTTTGCTTGTGTTCTTTATTCTCAACCTGAAATGCCCTCTCACTCTTCCCAGTCCCTGTTTTATCAGTATCCTCCCCATCTTCTAAGCCTATTTCAGTTGCCGTCTTTATAAACATCTTTTTTGATCCTCTATCTAAAGTGATTTTTTCCCCTCTTTGGTAACACCTTACAGATTTCATAGTAGCATATCTGTGTCATGGTTATTTGTGTGGTACTTGCTCTATGTTCTAGCATAATTTTTCTAGTATAGATTTTTTAAGTTCCTTGAGAACAGGAGTTATGATTTATCTTTGCACCTTAGGTAGCATTTAGTCTAAGCTTGCACGTGGCAGGAAAGAAGTGGTGTTATGGTTGACACGAAGATTTTGAACTTGGGCAAGGGAATAGAATTGGGAATTTTGGAGAGTGAGGTGATTCTAAAAGTGAGGAGTTTGCTTTAGACATGTTCTGGTTCGAGGCGAGAGCACAAAATGCAAGCGAGAGGGACTAGAGTTAAGGAGACAGAAATGTGTGGCATTCTCAGTCTTCCTTCTCACAAATATGATACTTACGTTGTTACATATATCAAATTATTGTTCAGTAGCTGCATATCCTCAGAATTCAGTCTTAATGTTTTTGAGATGTATCAGTTGATTTTCATTTGGAAAATGAGGTCCGGCTACTGTATAGTCATTCCCAACTTTAATATTATAAGATGAAACATAATTTGTAGATTGATTGGTTGATTCTCTGGGTCAGTACAGAAGTTAGGTTTCTAGGGTAGCATATAAGACCATGTTGTAGCTGAAATATTTACTTCTGCAACAACAACAATAAAATAGTAGAAAGCAATATAGTTGCTTTACTAATAGCATTTTTAAAAGATACAAAGGAATGAGAGGGTAGCTTATTTCTCTGATTCTTTATCTGTTTGACTTCAAAGCTTATAACATTCCTCCTGTGTGATACAGGTGTTTCACTGAGATTCTTATATTTGTCAACAATATTTTAGGTTTTTTTTGGGGGGGGGATCTTACAAATTGCCCTATCAGCAAGAGAAAAGAAAAGAAAGGAATTATTATAGAGAATGTATGTTTTAAGAGATTTCCTGAAGTAAAATAACCAGAGGTAGAATTAACTCAGTGGAGATGAGGCATGCATGTGCCTGCAGTATGTGTTATGGTGGAGGTGGACCTGGGGGAGATGAGGAACTTGTAGTGGGTAAGTGATCTCTCTTTTGAGGAAGCAAGATGATAGCAGAAGAGATTGGATCCAGTGCTCCTTGTTTGAGCCCATGGGAGGGGCTTTTAGTGTGGGCTAATATGATTGCTGTTTTTTGAGGAGCCCCCATGGTTGGATGGAATAAGGAGAAAAATCGTATTTTATATACCAGTTTGGATATGATACAATGCAAATTGAATATTTTTAACTTGAAGGGTACCTATATTGAAATCTGAGTTCTAATTCTGGCTTTGTTGTACATGTTTTGTTTATGCTTGAAAATTACCTATATTCTTATTCTTTATTCTCTCCAACTGAAAATAGTTCCTGTCCTCACTTCATCCTCATGAATCCTATCTCTTAGTTTAAAATAAAAGTGAGTATATATGATGTGTTGAATTCTTAGAAAAATATTCTATTTAGAAAGTTATAGTTAAAAGAGAATGGGGGTTGAAATCAAAACTCAGTTCAAATTCTGGCTCTTCTATTTACCAGCTGCGTGGCTTTCGGCATGTTAGTTGGCCTCCTTGAGCTTTAGTTTTTTTCATCTGCAAAAGGGGATAACACCTCTTACCTTGAAGGGTGGTTGTAAGAATTAAAGTTAATAATACCTGAGACATCTACCACAGTACCGGCACATATGGTAACTGTTGCTGTTAAGCAACTAAATGGATTAATCTTGTATCACATTTGATACAGAGGATATAAATATTGCAATTGATTATTTGCCCACCATATGGTCACTGAAAGCAATCTGCCATTTTTAAACTAGGATATATCATTGTATTATACTTGGCTACCTATGCTTTTTTTTTTTTTTTTTTTTTTAAAGAGACAGGCTCTCACTCTATCACCTAAGTTGGAGTGCAGTGACATCATTGTAGCGTCATAGCTCACTTCAGTCTTGAACTCCTGGGCTCAAGAAATCTTCCTGCCTCAGCTTCCCGAGTAGCTGAGACTACAGGCGCCACCATGCCTGGCTAATTTTTCTTATTTTTTGTAGAGATAAGGTCTCGCTATGTTGCCCTTGCTGGTCTCAAACTCCTGGACTCAAGGACTCCTCCCATGTTGGCCTCCGGAAGTGCTGGGATTACAAGTGTGAGCCACTGCACCTGGCCATATCATTTTGACCATATATGCTGTAACCATGCCCCTGATACTTGGATTGCTACCTTCTTCTACCTTAGGGCACTAAGAAAAAAGAGTACCAGGTGGCCTATCCAAATGTTTATTTGCAAGTGCTTTTCTACATCTCAAAGGTAACATGTATTGGGGAATTTTCCAATATTGATGAAGCCCTGCCATTAGCATTCAGTCAACCTTCTTATGCCATCTAACATTTGCTAAGTGGATTATGGAGGTAGTCTGTGGTCCTAGAGTAAATTTCCTCCAGCTGGCTAAGTATGTAAACCATGACCCTAACTAACATCATTAGTTGAGGTTAGTAACTGTTAATGGACTGAACATTTGTGGTTTCCCCCTTTAAATACACATGTTGAAATCCTAACCCCACCCCACCCATCATGTGATGGCATTAGGCGGTGGGGCTTTGGGGAGGTGATTAGAATGAAGTCTAGCCCTCTTTCTGCCACGTGGGGATACAATGAGAAGTAGCCAGTCTGCAACCCAGAAGAGAGCACTCACCAGAACCTGACCATGCTGGCATCCTGATCTCAGACTTCCAGTCTCCAGAACTGTAAGAAATGATTTTTTATTGCTTATAAACCACCCAGTCTTCTGTGGTTCTTTATTACAGCAGCCCAAATGGACTAAGACAGTAAACAAGTATAGATAAAGGGTCTAAAGTAAAGGATGATTGATAAATCTCAGGTAGTCTATAAAATAATTTATGGTATCTTCCTATTTGTTTTCTTATTATGAAACATAAAATGTGAAACTCTTCATATTTTTTATCCCATAGGTAATATACTTTGAGAGTTTAAATTATAAAAAATTAAGTCACTTAAGAAACCGTAACAATGAATATATTTAAAACAGATGTGAACAGTCATATATCAGCATCTTAGCTCACCTTTTGGACTCCCACTCTAGATGTGATATAATGAATTAGGATTAGAAGACAGACTCTTTTGTTGACATGTTGCTGATACAGGACCAATCTTGGGAACTTTAGAGGACTATTTCTATTATCTGCCTACTTACCATCTAGTAACCATTTAGAATCACACCAATAGCTGTGTGAGGTGTCTGCTTTAAGTGGAATACCCTGTATTTAAGATTTAGTTATCCTTTATTGTGATATCTTCACAGTTATCAGGGATGTTAGGTACATTATGGGTTTCTCCTGTGCTAATTTTTTTATTTATTTTTTGCCTCTGTAAGTTGTTGGGCAGGGCCTTTGTTCTCTTTGTTCGCCTAGAATTAACTAAAATGTGGTATCTCTTATCCATCACCTCCTGCTGCCCTCTGCGCTCCCTCTTCAGGAGCCGGCTGCAGCAGCTCCTCAGCTTGACCATTCAAGCAGCTCATACCCAGATGAAAAAGTCCAGAGTGCACATCATAAGCCATTCCACATGGTCAGTTCCCGCTGACTTTACCCACAGCCTACCACTGTGCTCAGCTCATGTTTCTCTGAGCTTGGGGCTTTACTGAGTTTTTTGGGAGAATTCATCCACTTCTCTAATGAAGACCATTTTTTGACTATATTGATGTAGACCATGGAGGTACTTAACTCCTTTTTTGTGAACCTATTTTCTCTTGTATACATTACAGAAATTCTTCAGTGATTCTGTTTTGTCGATGGTATCCTTATCATTTTCCTGTGTTGTTATAGAATTGTATTTATTTATTTATTTATTTATTATTTATTTATTTTTTTTGAGACAGAGTCTCACTCTGTTGCCCGAGCTAGAGTGCCGTGGCGTCATCCTAGCTCACAGCAACCTCAAACTCCTGGGCTCAAGCGATCCTCCTGTCTCAGCCTCCCAAGTAGCTGTGACTACAAGCATGTGCCACCATGCCTGGCTAATTTTTTCTATATATTTTTAGTTGTCCAATTAATTTCTTTCTAATTTTAGTAGAGACGGGATCTCACTCTTGCTCAGGCTGGTTTTGAACTCCTGAGCTCAAACAATCCGCCCACCTCGGCCTCCCAGAGAGCTAGGATTACAGGCGTGAGCCACTGCGCCTGGCCAGAATTTTATTTATTTTTTTAAGAAACTCAGTTAATCTAATAAAAGGACTGTAACACTATTTTACATTCTTAATTCTGATAAAAAGCACTTTTCCAAATTAATACGATTTGCCAACCTTGCTTCCTTTTAAAATTATATTGAACTTCTGGACCTAGATCTTTTTGACAATTTCTCTTGTATATTATATAAAATTATAGATTGGTCACCAGTGTGTGGTCATTTCAGTGGAATTTGGAGAAAGAAGAAAAGTAAATTGACTCACTTCACTTCCCAGGGGTGTTTAATAAATGTTAATTGAATGAATGAGATCAATAATTGGGCAGGGCAGTTTGATTTGTCCTAAATATTAGTAGTATTTACAAATATCTGTAAGAGATTTAGTCTATATTTGATTACTATCTTTGAGATTTTTATTAATAATGCAAAAGTTATGGCTGGGCATGGTGGCTTACACCTGTAATCCTAGCACCCTGGGAGGCCAAGGCAGGAGGATCACTTGAGGTCAGGAGTTTGAGACTATTCTGAGCAAGAGCAAGACCCCGTCTCTACTAAAAGTAGAAAAAATTAGCCAGGTGTGGTGGCACATGCCTGTAGTTGGAGCTACTCGGGAGGCTGAGGCAGGAGGATCCTTTGAGCCCAGGAGTTTGAGGTTGCTGTGAGCTAGGCTGACATCACAGCACTCTAGCCCAGGAAACACAGCAAGACTCCATCTCAAAAAAAAAAAAAGAATGGAAAAGTTATGTTACAATAATTGTCTTAATTAGATCCTCCTTCTCTAATTTCTTAGATAAGCCAAAAAAGATGTAAGTTTTGTGACTCCCATTTATGGCAGGAACATATGTGTGATCAGTTAGAATGCAGGAGGATGTTGTAGTTAAGTGGCTAATATTAATAACACAAACTTTGGAGCCTGGATTCAAGTTCTACCTGTGCCACTTACTAGTAGCATGATCTTTGGCAACATACCTTGGAGGTCTATTTGAAAATTAAAATGTTCACGTATATAAAAAGTATAAATAAAATATATAAAATAATAATATATAAAAGTATATTAAAAATGCTTGGAGGCCAGGTATGGTGCCTCACGCCTGTAATCTTAGCACTCTGGGAGGCCAAGGTGGGAGGATCGCTTGAGGCCAGGAGTTTGAGACCAGCCTGAGCATGAGTGAGATCCTGTCTCTACAAAAAAAAAATTTAAAAAAATTAGCCAGAGTCCCAGCTACTCAGGAGGCTGACGCAGAAGGATCGCTTGAGCCCAGGAGTTGGAGGTTGCTGTGAGCTATGATGACGGACGCCACTGCACTCTACCCCAGGCAATAGAGTGAGACTCTGTCTCAAAAAAAAAAAAAAAGCTTGGCACATAGTGCTGTGTGTCATCCAAAATTAATGGGACTAACTTGTGATGATTCTTAGCTATCATCTTTTCAATAGCCATAAGCAGCTATCTCAAAATGGATCATAAGTGCTATGCACTTTTAAATTGTATATATAAATGTTACCAAACTGGTATATAGATTCTAGTCATGGACAATGTACCAAAATTTACCTTATGTGAAGAATAGTACCACTACTACAATGAAGTGGGAAGAGTAGTCTTTGAACTATGTACAGTCACAAAATTACATAGTTAAAAAATTTAATTAAAAATAATGAAAAATGTAAATTCTAATATGCATACAAATTGAAATCAGTGGGTACAACTGTATATCAAAGATACTGTTACTGTCAAAGAATTAACTCAAGTAACTTTTGAACATATTAGTAGAAGTCTTACTGTGCTCTCTTAATGAGATATAGCCTAAGGACAGAGAGAACTGCAAAGAAATACTGAACTTCATAGGCAGCAAACCCCCTACAACAGTTCTGCAGGGCAAATGTCCCCATTTTGCTGAGGAAGCAGCATGTTCAATGAGGGGAATGATTTACCTGGCATTAAATGATGCTGAATTCATTATCGCACACTGCCATTTTTTTTATATATATATTTCATTTAGAATCCTGTGCTACCACCCTGGTTTGTTTAGTACCTCCCTTTTATTGACATCATCTGTAATTATTGGTCAGAAGAACATTTTCAATGTCTTCCTAACCCGTGAGTCTCCTTTCCTCCAAGAATTTGATTATATGTAATCGTGCCTAGCTTTTTTTTAAATCTGCCTTCGTAAAGGATATTTGACTCTATACACTTCTTTTCTTTAAAAATTCTGGCTGGGCGCGGTGGCTGACGCCTATAATCCCTAGCACTCCGGGAGGCCGAGGTGGGTGGATCATTTGAGCTCAGGAGTTCGAGACCAGCCTGAGCAAGAGCAGGACCCCATCTCTACTAAAAATAGAAATTAGCTGGACAATTAAAAAATATATATAGAAAAAAAATTAGCTGGACATGGTGGTGCGTGCCTGTAGTCCCAGCTACTTGGGAGGCTGAGGCAGGAGGATCGCTTGAGCCCAGGAGTTTGAGGTTGCTGTGAGCTAAGCAGATGCCACGGCACTCTAGCCTGGGCAACAGAGTGAGATTCTGTCTCAAAAAAAAAAAAAAAAAAAGAATTCTAAGATGACCTGGCAGCTTTTTTTCTAGATTCTCATTCCTTCAAATTTACTAATAACTAGTTTCCTGAATTTTAACTAGTATCAAAATCTGTATTGATAACTAAGCCTGGAAGTTGTATATGAGAGAGCTGCATTTTTAAACACATTAATCTGTTTGTGATTTAGATATCTTAGGGTGATTTGGTGGTGAGAAATGTAGGGGGAGAGCGGTAAAGAATGAAATTGTTGGCAGGGCACGGTGGCTCACACCTGTAATCCTAGCACTCTGGGAGGCTGAGGCAGGCAGATTGTTTGAGCTCAGGAGTTCGAGACCAGCCTGAGCAAGAGCGAGACCCTGTCTCTACTAAAAATAGAAAGAAATTATCTGGACAACTAAAAATATATATATAGAAAAAATTAGCCGGGCATGGTGGCGCATGCCTGCAGTCCCAGCTACTTGAGAGGCTGAGGCAGGAGGATGACTTGAGCCCAGGAGTTTGAGGTTGCTGCGAGCTAGGCTGATACCATGGCACTCTAGCCTGGGCAAAAAGAGTGAGACTCTGTCT
>CAUYSK010079865.1:0-24874 GCA_963575035.1 Avahi laniger | reverse complement strand
AAAAAAAAAAAAAAAAAAAAGAAAAAGAAAGAAATTAGCTGGACAACTAAAGATAGATATATAAAAAATTAGCCGGGCGTGGTGGCACATGCCTGCAGTCCCAGCTACTTGGAAGGCTGAGGCAGTAGGATCACTTGAGTCCAGGAGTTTGAGGTTGCTGTGAGCTAGGATGACGCCACGGCACTCTAGCCTCAGCAACAGAGCGAGACTATGTCTCGAAAAAAAAATAAAGTCTCCTTTTTAGTTTGTCTTGTGACTAACCTCATTTTCATAGAAGCTAACTACAAAAGATAATTAATTGCTTTTCTAATTAATTGGTTCTGGTTGATTGAAGCTTTTATTCACATCTTATGGAGTAAGTTGGGTAAGGCTGGTGATACCTGCAGGTCTTTAAATATTTTGCAGAAACAGGAAGTTTTAAAATATGTAGTTTAAAACTTTTTCTAAAACATGAAGTATTAACCCAAAGCAGCGCTCCTAAAACTTGAGTGTACTTACACATCACCTGGGGGTCGCATTAAAAGCACAGACTCTGGTTCTCCAGGTCTGAGATACTGCATTTCTAACAAGCTGCTTGCGCCGTGCATCCAAGCGTCGAATAGCAGACACCCAGAATTTTGTCCCTTTCCAGGTTTTGACAATTCTTTCTACCTAGATGTGACTTTTTAACTCACATGTGCCTCTTTCAGAGTTTGGATTATGATCGCTGTATCAATGACCCTTATCTAGAAGTTTTGGAGACCATGGATAACAAGGTGAGTCCTGCAGTTCTTGATCTCTTGGGCCTGAAGAGGTCTTAGGACACCTTTTTGGTTTTTTTTTTTTCCTAAATGCCCCAGTAAATATCCTTAACCCCTCAGGTTTCTTTTTTTTCCTTTTTTCCCTTTTCATGAGATACAGGCATACCTTGTTTTATTGTGCTTTGCTTTGTTACTCTTTGCATTTACTGTGTTTTTTACAAATTGAAGGTTTTGTGGCAACCCTGCATTGAACAAAACGCCATTTTTCCAATGGCATGTGCTCACTTCGTGTCTCTGTGTCAGTATTTTTTAACAATAAAATATTTTTTTAAATTAAGATATGTACACTGTTTTAGACATAATGCTATTGCACACTTAATAGACTGCAGTATAGTGTAGACACAACTTTTATATTCCCTGGGAAACCAAAAAATTTGTGTAACTTACTTTATTGTGATATTTGCTTTATTATGGTGGTCTGGGACCAAACCCGCAATACCTCCCAGGTATGCCTGCGTTGGCATTTATTCCTTAGACTTCCATCCCGCCAACCAGAGTACCCATGGTCAGTACACGTGGTCCAGCCCCACAGAGTTCGTCATTCTCGCGTTGTAAAGCTCCTGAGATACACACTGTGCTTTCTGTCCGTGTGGAATTTAGTCTAAAACTGGTTGGCCACGGTGTGTTCCTTCCTCAATGTCAAAGTGACCCTGTGAAAAACTGAATCATTCTTTTCCCGTGTGAACAGAAAGGTCGAAGGTTCGAGGTGGTGAAGTGGACGGTGGTGTTTGCCATTGGATTCTGCACTGGGCTGGTGAGTCGGCGGGGTCTGGCGGGCTGGAGGGGCCCAGAGGGAAAGGTTCCTGGCCTTGCGAATAACGTTGGGCATTTGTCATTATAACATTTATGACATTATAACACATGTCATCATAACGAAGACAGCATTTTCTTTTTTCCTTTTTTTCTTAAAATTAAATTAATCCTGGCACAGTTTTTCTCTTGCTTTTATTTTGTGAAATGAAAGTGAGACATACAACTCTGGTGCTTAAGTTTTGGCCAAGGCTTATCTTTTATGATATGATTATGGATCATAATCCATAATGTGCCTGATAACATATCTAGCTGTGGGTAGATAACAAGGTGCGTAGAGTAAATAGTGGATGTTGAGGTCACTCCAGGGAAAAAGCAAAGTAGTGGGTATGGACTGTGAGCATCACGCCCTTTATTTGGCAGAGCGTGCGAGTCAGCGGGGTGGGACGCCACGGCTCTCAGTCAGGGGATTTATTGTGCTGTCTGGGCTCCTCCCTGCACGTTGCTAATGTTGTCTAGAAGGTAGAGCCAGCAGTTGTGGGCAGAGGGACATGCCCAGATGAACAGAGATCCTGTGCTCAACAAGTTCACAGGTGAATCACAGACCAGGAAAGATTGGAAACATGCCAGAGATAATGGGAGCAAAAGGTCCGGAACCGTAACTACTGACTTAACATTGTTCAACCTGAGGGAGTGAAACTGAAAGTGAGCAGTCAGTCAAAACGATACGTGTCAGATCTGATTTCCCATCAGCGCGGTGTTAGCATGGGGGTGTGTCTGTTCCTCAGAAGTAGCCTATTAATCACCTTTCTCTACAACTGGCCAGGAGCCTCATACTTAACTGTACGTGGTACACCTGTAAAGTGTACATGCTTGTGTACTATAATGTAGCCACAAGGGCCAACCACAATTTTTATTTTGATGACACGTATCAAATTTCTACTATAGTAAAATTCACAAATAAAGAACATCTCACTGAGACTAATGGCATTCAGAAGGTCTCTTTGGTGACATTGTGATGAATACCACTGTGGGGGGAACTTGGGTTGATTTAATTGTTTTATTGAAATATCAGAGTGTTTGCCTATGTATGTTTCTAATTGCAAATTCCCCTGTGTTAGGCATAGTCATTAGCTATCTAGTTGTTAGTCTTTCTGCTACTCTTATATCAAACTCCTTTGAACTGCCATTCATTAATACTACAAGTTGAATATTCTTAATCAGAAAATCCAAAATGCTCCAAAATCTGAAACTGAGTGCCAACATGACACTCAAAGGAAATGCTCATTAGAAGATTTTAGATTTTGGATTTTGGATTCCCTGATTAGGGATGTTCAACCAGTATGATGCAAATATTCCAAAATCCAAAACACTTCTAGTCACAAGCATTTTGGATAAGGGATACTCAACCTGAAGCAACTTTACCTCCCACGTTAGTATTTTAGGAAGGCAGACCTGCCTTTATGACATAGCACTCTGCCTCTCTTGTCCTTTGATCTGTGGCCACTTATGACTTCAATATTAAAAAGCCTCCAGGTGTTGGCTTGAGGGAAGGCCAGAGTTAAATGCATGAAGCCTTTGATCCTGAATCCAGAAAATTAGAAGTCTTTCAAGTTCTCCTTTAAGCCTTGAACACTTATGAGAGTAGAATAGTGGAACACAGGTTTTCTCTACCTGAGGTGACCACGCACTATAAGATGGTTATAAATCAAAATAATGGCTTATAAAATGTAAAGTGCTAATAACAAACATGCAAAAACCACATATGCTTCAGTGAATGTTGTCTTTTAAAGCAATATGCTAAGTTACGTGCTTCTCCAGCTAAGAATCACTGGAGCCGTTTTTGGAATTCTTTTGAAATTGCCTTCAGAAAGCATTGAGTGGTTCTCGTTATTCTTTAACCACGGGATGGTCTTGGTCTCACATCTTTTTCTGCATCCTTTTGCCTCTTTGTTTAAATTTGCTTCACATAACTTGGGTTCACATAACCCTCTGCCTTTGTTCTTTGGAGGGGTGGTGGGGCCAGGCTGGGGAGGGATCTCAGAAGTCAGAGCGACTAATAGAAAGCTCCTTCTTATGTTGCTGGTTGGTCACTTAACCAGCCACCGTAAAGGCAGTGGGGGAAGGCAGTGCTTTCAAAGAAGCACACCTATAATGCACCTGGAAATGAAGCTGTCTGATTGATCTCTTACTCTTCACAGGTGGGTCTCTTTGTGGACTTTTTCGTGCGACTTTTCACCAAACTCAAATATGGAGTGGTAGAAGCATGTATCCTTTTCACGGTTCCTGGACCGCAGTGGTCACCAAGATTCTTTCCTGTGTAGAAATGGGTTTAACGGTAAACATGATGTTAGAAGAGCTACTTATTAGCTATTCAGCTTTTAGGTTTTTAATTATCATTCCAGGACACAAAAGGAAGACTTTAATAAATAGAGATATACTCATGTTCATGGTTGGTAAGACACAAATGCCACAAAGGTGCCTATTCTCCCCATGCGGTCTGTAAATTCAATGTAATTCCAATCAAAATTCCAATAGAACTCACTGAGGAACTCAAATTCTTTCTAAATTTGTATAGACGACTAAAGGGCCAAAAGTAATCAAGACAGTCTTGAATAACAAGCAGGTAGACTTGACCTACTAGATGTCAAGACAAAATTTAAGATGTAGTAATTGAAACCGTGTCATAGTGGTACAGGAATACCCAGTTAGGCCAATGGAAAATAATAGAGGAGCAGAAACTGGTCCACACATATGTAGTAATTTAGTGAATGACAGAGTTAATGTTGTAAATTATAATGAGGAAGAGATAGATTATATAATGAAAGATACTGGAGCCAGGCGTGGTGGCGCATGCCTGTGGTCTCAGCTGCTTAGGAGGCTGAGGCAGGAGGGTCGCTCAAGCCCAGGAGTCTGAGGCTGTAGCGTGCTGTGATTACACCTGTTAGTAGCCAGTGCGCTCCAGCCCAGGCACACAGCGAGACCCTGCCTCTTAAATGTACATTGGTTATCCATATGGAAAAGTATAAAATTAAATTCCTGCTTCACACTATAAATAAATTCCAGATGGATTGAAGATGTAAATAAGCAAAACAACTTTAAGAGACTATATGATGTCAAGAGTAGAGAATGATTTAAATAAAACTCCAGAAGGCACAGGCTGTTAGGAAAAGCATCGGTGAACGTAACATGACCACATCAAAATAAATTTTCATTTATAAAGACAAACACAAAGACTCCAAACAACAAAAAAACAATAAATAAAGTGAAAAAGCAAGGCCACAGCCCAGGAGAGAGTATTTACTATGCATTTAAAAGTCAAATAGTGTCCAGAATATAGGAAGAATTGCTGCAAATTAAGAAAAAACCCAAATAGTCCAATAAAGAAAAGTGAGCAAAGGATGTAAACAGGAATTCTCAGAAGAGGAAAACCAAATGATCAGTAAACCTCTGGAAAAAAATAGGAAAGTACACATTTCTATGACTCATAAATTCCTTTTCTAGATGTGGACCTTAGACACGCACGGAGGAGTTGGTTCATTGCAGCTTTGTGATAGCAAAAACTTGGCATCACCAAATGGGAGAATGGAAAAATCGTGGTACGTTCGTACAACATAATTTTATACCGAAGTTAAAATGAACAAACCATAGCCGCATGTGTCAATGTGGCTAATTCTCAAAATCTTAATGTTGAGAGAGAGAAAAAAGGAAGCTGTAGAGTGTACATTAAGTGCAGTATAGAACAGTATGGATACATAAATATGCAGAAGGATGCACAGTTTCAGGTTAGTGATTTCTCCCAGGGGACAGAGAACCGAAAGGATTTTTTTGTTGTTTTTTTAAAGTGGTACCTGATGTTTTATTTTTAAAAAATATCTGGAGCAAATGAGGCATACTGTTGAAATTTGTTAACAAGGGTTAGCAAAGGTTTGTGAGGGTAGGGGTGTTTGTTACTGTTTGTAATGTTTACAGTATTTCATAATCTTAAAATGGTTTCTAAGGTAGAAGACATCTCAGGCAATTTTTTAAAAAAATGTGTAACAAAGAGCAGGAAGACTTGCACTGAGCAGCCGCACGACGCAGGAGAGGAGAAGCGCCGCTCTTTCAGGCGATTACGGGGACGGCGCTTGGCTGGCACACGGTTTCCTTAACCCGGTGTCTGTAGCTGTGGAGGAATGCAGCCAGAAAGGCTGCCTCGCCCTGTCTCTCCTTGAACTCTTGGGTTTTAACTTGACCTTTGTCTTCTTGGCAAGCCTTCTCGTCCTAATCGAGGTGAGGCGGTGTGGTTTGCCCGTTTCCTTGTGAGATTTCGGAGTCCTGCAGTCCTTTCCTTCCGTTTCTGCAAACGGGAAACTGAGAATACAGATTCCTGCGGAACGTGGCCTCTTGTTCACTTAGAGATGCTTTTGCAAGTAGAGGTTTCAGCCTCTGGCGAGACTAAAGAGGAAAAATATAGATGAGGATGGCGGTTCCTCAACCCTGGTGGCATATTAGAATCTCCCGAAAAACTTTAAAAGACTCAGGCTGGGCCCCAGCTCAGAGAAGGAGAGTCTCCGGAAGTGAGGGGCCTGCGTTGATTGTTGAAAGGCTCCCAGGTGGTGCTGACTCACAGGGCCCTTGCTAGACGTGCACATCCTGCTATTGCCCCGTAGGCCCACCCGGTCAGGGACTGTGGGGTGGGCCCAGCCACTGTGGCTTAACAAGCCGCCCGGGTGACACTGATGCTCCTGATAGAGAACAGACAGTTTTCCCTCGCTGGCTGCCGAGGTCGTTGGGGGTGAGCCGAAGAACCGGGGAATTTTGAGTTGATGGGGGTGCCCGTTCTCTCCCATTAGCCGGTGGCAGCAGGTTCCGGGATACCCGAGATCAAATGCTATCTGAATGGCGTGAAGGTGCCAGGCATCGTCCGTTTCCGGACCCTGCTCTGCAAGGTCTTTGGAGTGTTGTTCAGTGTGGCTGGAGGTAAGGAAGGTCTTTCTGACTTTTGTTCTTCAAGTATTCAAGGGGTGAAGAGGACAAGAAGCATATGGGTGTGAATTAGTTAGATTAGCACTGCAGGACCCGCCCTCAAACAGAGAATGTCTGCATTTTTTGTTGATGGGCTATTTTTTAAAACGCAGACACTGTTAGTATTAATATGTTGCCATTGAGAGATATCTGACAAACACACCATTCTGTTTTGAAATAGCATGACCATCTAGTTAGTTTGTGGAATTAGCTTTTAGCAAAGTCAGCAAAGTTTTTGTATAAATGGCCAGATAGTAGATTATTTTAGGCCTTGTGGGCCAAGAGGCAAAATTGAAGATACTGTGTGGGTACTTATATAGCTATTTAAATGTATCCATTTATTAATAAGAATGTAAAAGCCATTCTTAGTTCTCAGGCTGTACAATAACAGGGAGCCAGTCTTGGTCCCTGGCCTGTACTTCACTGACCCTTGATTTAGAACATAGAGTATTTTGTCTTATAGCAAGACCTTAAATGGAGCTTGTTTGATGGGAATTTGGCTAACTCTTTCTCTTATGAAGTCACGTGATCATCTCTGTTTTATAGTCATCACGAGAAAGGCTTATGTAGCAAAGGTCTCCTGACCCGGAGGCCTTTCTCTGCTGACTGATGGTCTTGCCTTCATCCTTCCCAGGGCTCTTCGTGGGCAAGGAAGGCCCCATGATCCACAGCGGCGCCGTGGTGGGAGCTGGCCTCCCTGAGGTAAGGATTGATGGGCTTCAGGGATGTGTCCCTCAGATCGGGCTCCCGGGCAGGCCTAGGGGCAGGTCTGTGGTTGAATTTGAAAAATCCGCTGGGTGCATACTAGCGTGACTTGGGAACCTGGTGCCATTTTCACTTGCTATGAAAACTGCTCCGTCTCCCAGGAAAGTATATCACCTACACTTCCAAGTTTTAATGATGCCCAGCTGAGTCCCAGGGGCAGAAATGGGACACAGAGGGGGAAAAGTGACATAGGCAAATGAAGGTCATCTGGTGCTGCCACAGCCATTGCCAAGCACTTCCACGTAGGATGGCTTGGTGCAGCATCTCCGTGCTGTCGAATCCCAAGAGACCGGAAGCATCCGCTGAGATGGTTGTAGGCACAGTTCCACGCCAATTCCATTTCGCGTGGTAGAGTCATAACATAATACCAGCTGCTGCTTACGTGGTCTGTGTGCCCGATCTGCATATACCAACTTCTTTCTTTATAGCCACCTTGAGTGATTAGTTATTTTCATCCCCATTCTCAGATGGGGAAACTGAGTCTGAGAGAGGTTGAGGAACTAGCTCAGAACTCCAAAGCTCCCATTCTTATGGGCTATTCCAGATTCCTGGGCTGCAGGTTGGAGAAGTTTCAGTTCCTTGTGAACCATCACTTGTTGTCCTTTCTCTCTCCTGTCCCAAGGGGAGGAAGTTACCGTGACTATGAGTTGTTGGGGTGGAAGAGGGAAGATTCTTTCTTCCAGGGTGTGTGTTTTGGTCTCTCTCTTGCCACTGCCTCAAGTACCAGGTCTCGCAGAAGTGAGTGCAAGTGGAAGGGGCCGGACATGGGGTGGGTATCAGCCTGAGACGCTGGGGGACAGACCGAGCAATGGCTCTGCCGGCCCCTTCCCTCGCTGGTGTCCCCTGAGCAGAGCAGACTTTATCTGCTGCAGCAGCTTTCAGTTCCTCCCAGCCCTTGGCTCGGCTGTTTCCCCTTTTACTTTCTGACTTGTTGACTGTGCATAAAATGCAATTTCAGAAGGTTCTAAAAATCTGGGGACAGGAAAAATAAGCTCTTCCCAAAGGGGGTAACTTCTTTCTTTCTAAGTTGCTATTTGGCCAGACGCAGTGGCACACACCTGTAGTCCCAGCTACTCTGGAGGCTGGGGCAGGAGGATCGCTTGAGCCCAGGAGTTCTGGGCTGTAGTGCACTATGCTGATCGGTGGTCTGCACTAAGTTTGGCATCAATATGGTGACCTCCCAGGAGCGGGGGACCACCAGGTTGCCGAAGGAGGGGTGAACCAGCCCAGGTCGGAAACAGACAGGTCAAAACTCCCGTGCTGATCAGTAGTGGGATCGCGCTTGTGAACAGCCACTGCACTCCAGCCGGGGCAACATAGCGAGACCCCGTCTCAATTTAAAAAAAAAAAAAAGCTGTTCTGGACTCTACCTTGTTGCAGCACACCTGCCCAAGTGTGCTCCATCAAAGGGGCCTACCCAGGTGGATTCATGCAGATTCCATCTTCATGGGCCCCCCTGACTTTGTCTTCTCTTGTTTTAGCTTCAGAGCGTCTACTTACGGAAGATCCAGATCAACTTCCCGTATTTCCAAAGCGACAGGTATGCAAACGTTAGGAATTGGTTTTTTTGAAAAAAAAGTGTACAGCCAGTCAGAGCTAGTACTTATTCTAGCCTGGCTCTGTCTCCCCTGCTAGGCAGGCTGCACGGAAAACCTGTTAGAAAACGAGGTGAGGGCAGCACGGCGGCTCACGGCCATGATCCCAGCACTTTAGGAGGCCGAGGTGGGAGGATTGCTTGAGGCTAGAAGTTCCAGACCAGCCTGAGCAAGAACGAGACTGTGTCTCTACAAAAAATAGAAAAATTAGCCGGGAGTGGTGGCACATGCCTGTAGTCCCAGCTACTTGGGAGGCTGAGGCAGGAGGATTGCTTGAGCCCAGGAGTTTCAGGTCGCGGTGAGCTGTGATGACGCCACTGCACTCTAGCCCGGGCAACAGAGTAAGACCCTGTCTCAAAAAAAAAAAAAAAAAAAAAAAGATGGCCTTTGAATTATTCTTGTGTAAATAAGAAATAAAAGGACCAAGTTGGCATCATGACTTTTATTTTATCATGTGCTAAGTCCTAGAAACATCCTAGGCAACTGAAAATGGTTCAAGATTGAAAACCCAACCAGGAAAGGCCACAGGCAGGTATATTATCAAGAAGGCATTTGTATTCCCAGATGGTTTACTTGGTCACCTGCCTTCCTGGGTTGCAGGGTGCTCTTCTTGGTAGGCTTTCCAGCCCTGTGGATTTGTGTGATTCTGACCTGTACACTTTGTGAGGCCCTGGGAATCGGAGGCCTAGCTCGGTGTTACAGACCACCTTCTTACCTGTGTATTCTTGCAAGTCATTGTTCTCCTGCTGCTCTGCATGTAACCAGCAAGCACCTTGACAGCTTCATGGTTTTCTGGAAGGAAGATCTGGTGGGAACGTGGCTCAGCACTGACTGGCAACA
This sequence comes from Avahi laniger, assembly GCA_963575035.1. Lineage (NCBI taxonomy): Eukaryota > Metazoa > Chordata > Mammalia > Primates > Indriidae > Avahi > Avahi laniger. Next base: position 15,117 of record CAUYSK010079865.1, on the reverse strand, counting down.
AGCTTTGATTGGCCCTCTGAGCCAGGGATCGAGATTCTGTGATGACAGAGTGAACACACGTCAGGGAGCTCCTGTTCCCAGGCAGAGGAGCCGCTGAACCTGCCGGGCTCCGGTGCAGCGTTGGCTGTCAGGGGAGCTGTCCACGCTGCCGAGGCTGCGTCGCCAGGGCCCTGCCCTTTCGTGACCCTGACTACCCAGAGGTCATGAGACAAAATGTTCATGGATGAGGAAAGGAGAAACTAGCATTCGTGGCCTGGGGGCTCTTTTTGGATGAACCATCTCTCTCTCTCCTCTCCTCAGAGACAAGCGAGACTTCGTATCAGCAGGGGCATCTGCTGGAATCGCTGCAGCTTTTGGGGCCCCGATTGGGGGTACCTTGTTCAGTCTGGAGGAGGGCTCATCCTTCTGGAACCAAGGGCTCACGTGGAAAGTGGTGAGGAGGACCTTCTGTGCAAACCACCTCCTAGGTTTAACCACACCCCCGAAAATTAAACTGGACATCTCTTACTCAGCACATTCAATGGTAGTTTTGATGAGACTGGGTGGGTTGGCTCGATTAGAAATTCCTTTGCTCTAGTGCCCATAACCTCCAAACGATGGACTTCCTATGCTTTCCATATCAATACCTTCCCCATCCCCCAGTGAACCCCAAATCAAACTGCTGTTACCCTCTCTTGATGACCCACCTGATATGAAAATGTGAAACTGGCTGTCATTCACTGTAAGGTGGGAAGTGACCGGGCCTGGACCGGAGCCTGGCTCCTGCCTCAGAGTACAGTGTCCTTACCTTTGCATTTACCCTTCCTTCTTGGGGCAGGGTCTGGTCCACTATAGGCCTCAGTAAGTAGGCGCCCATGGCAGGCTGCTTGAATGAAGTCTTCTGAGAGCCCTTAACATAACATTTGTTTCGCCTGGGGTATGTCTACTGCAGTGGCCACCAAATCCCTGTGCCCCAGCCTAGATTCTGCAGGTCTCTATGCAGAGCGGTGGATTTTAGGAGGAAGGGTAGGGGGAGAGTAGGACATACCATTATTGAATCTCCTTGTCTTTTGTCACCTGTCCCCTAGCTCTTCTGTTCCATGTCTGCTACCTTCACCCTCAACTTCTTCCGTTCTGGGATTCAGTTTGGAAGTTGGGGTTCCTTCCAGCTCCCTGGGCTGCTCAACTTTGGCGAGTTTAAGGTATGTGTTTCCCTTTTCCCCAGGATTTCTTACTTGACCCATGAAAATTGCTCGTAAGTGAAGGACCGGAGAGAAGTGATTGAGAGGGGTAGGTATGGCTTCTAGCAGGGGCATCTCGCCCCGTAGCCTCTTGTGTGCGCCCGTGCTTGGTGTGAGAACTCTAGTGCGCCCTGGCTTCTGTAGAAGAGAAGGCAGCCCTGGCTCTTGCTTCTGTCTCCTCCTCTTCTGTCCCTTCCTGTTCTTACAGCTGCTGTGGTTTCTCTCTCTCTCTCCCTTTTTCCTTCTCTCAGTGCTCTGACTCTGATAAAAAATGTCATCTCTGGACAGCTATGGATTTGGGTCTCTTCGTCGTGATGGGTGTCATTGGGGGCCTCCTGGGAGCCATATTCAACTGTCTGAACAAGAGGCTTGCAAAGTACCGTATGCGAAACGTGCACCCGAAACCCAAGCTCGTCAGGTATCTGCAGTCGCCTCCCCCAGCCTGCTGTGGCTCCCTGAGCTTGGTGTGGGCCAGGCCATCTCTGCCGAGGAACAGACCCTGCTTCCCACAGCAACCTCGATTGCTCATCTGAGACCGAGAACAGAAACAGGGTCATACATTCCTCTGCTTGTCAGGCAGATCAAAAGGCTAAGTCTGAGCTTAATTTATGTCAGGGTTGCTGGTTGACTCCCAGCCTCTCTTGGCCACTAGGACACAGGACACAGTCAGAAGGTCCCTGTGGCCCTGCTGGAAACTTGCCATTGAAAACCATTTTGTTCCTCGGAGAGAGATGACGTGGATGCCGCAGCCCACTTTGTTGATAGCCCGCGTTTTATGTACGAACTGTTGGAATACAGCAAGTCACTGATAAATTCTGCAAACATGTTGCCCAGCCAGGGTCTGCTGTAAATGCTCTTTGGGGAAATGAGGGTGGAGGGTTGGCAGGGTTATGTTTTCAAGTTGCTAAGACCAAGGCATCTTTTTTTATTACATGATAACAGCTGTTGTTTGCTTCCTAGAGTTTTAGAGAGCCTCTTGGTGTCCCTGGTAACCACCGTGGTGGTGTTCGTGGCCTCAATGGTGTTAGGAGAATGCCGACAGATGTCGTTTTCGAGTCACGTCCGTAACGACTCATACCAACAGGTAACCCCAGTGCACCTGCTGCCTTTATCCTGTACCCACAAAGAAGAGTCCGGAAATACATGACTTGCCTCTGTTTAGAGCTAATAGATGTGCGGGGTTCATCCTTACATACCCGTATCAGATTGCTGAAAGAAAGAGAAATTCGTAGACATCTTTTTACCTGAGAGAGGGTGCACACCAAATGCATTCTGGCTTTTCCACTTTTGTGAACAACCCTGGCCATCACAGGGGGGAACTCCTACCTGTTGAGCAAACCTGATTGAGACAGCCGCTCAGGAAGCCGAGTGCTCACTTCTCCAAGCCCCCGTCACTCTCCCACCTCTTCATGTCTGAAGCGGGCCCGCCATTCCAGAGGCTTGTCACCCACTGCTTTGCCTTTGTGATTGCGAGAGTCACCCTTAAGATGGAGAGAAAGGAATGTCTGCACGGGGCAAACGATCCTCCCTCCCCAGCATCTTCTGGTTCTTACTGGGTTTGACTCCCTAACTGCGTGCATCTTCCTGCATTTCTCCTTTTCCCTTCCTAGGGATGTGTGGTATTTTCCAGAGCCTTTCCCTGAAGGGCAGGACCCATGAGGAAGGCAGTGGAGCTTACCCCACCCTGTATTTTTGGTCCAATCCAGTGGGTCGGAGAGCTAAACCTGTGGTTCAGGAAGTCAGCCAGACGTGGTTCTGGCGCTAGTACGGAGGTGGGCGGGGAGTGTTCTCTAAGTAGTCTGCCCTCCATATCCGTGGGTTCCACATCTGTGGGTTCAACAATTATGGATCAGAAATATTAGAAAAAAACAATAAAGAATAACAATCTACTGAAAATAATATGAATTTAAAAAGACAATATAACTACATAGCATTTACATTGTATTAGATATAAGTAATGTAGAAATGATTTTAAGTAGAGGGGCGGATGTGTGTAGGTTATGTGCAAATACTGCACCATTTTATGTCAAGGACTTGAGCATCTGAGGATTTTGGTGTCCACCAGAGGTCCCAGAGCCAGTCTCCCACAGATACCAAGGGATGGCTGTGCTCTGTCTTCTTGTTGCCTCTGAGTAGCCACTTGAATCTTGAATCTCTCAGAGCCCCTTTGGGGCCCTTGTCTTGGAGGATGGCCTCTTCAGTGTCCCCAGGAACAGTCCAGGAACAGCTAGAATGGATTAGATAGGGGTCGGCAACTGTGGCCCGTGGGCCAAATTTGGCTCTTGGCAACTGCCTGTTTTCATATAGCCCCCAAGCTAAGAATATTAATAGTTTTTATACTTTAAAAGGTTGGGAAAATAAATAAAGAATATGCCACAGAGATTGTATGTGGCTGCAAAGTCTAAAATATTTACTATCTGGCTCTTTATGGAAAAGTTTACTGACCCCTGTCACTAGTTATTCCCAATGCCAGCTCCCAAGGCCGGCTCATTACCAGACCAGCATTTTTCAAAATGTGCTGTGTTATTTAACATTGATCTATATGATTCAGAAACAAACAAAATTTTATGGTCAATTGGGTTAACCAGAATTAAATAAATTCCTTTAATATAGGATTTCCTAGGGCCTGACTGGAAGAAAGGCATATTTATTGTGTGCCAGATACCTCACTAAGCAGTCACATAAATGATCTCGTTTACTCTTTACCACCACCGTGCTGGCCAGTAGTATTATCCCCATTTTACAGATAAGAAAACCGAGGCAAAGTGAGGTCTTGATCAAGATTATTCAGGTAGTAATATATAGCATGAGGGCGGATATCATTCCCATTTTATAAATGAGGAGACTAAAGCAGCACAAAATGAAATATCTTTCCCAAGGTCACTAGGAAGTGGCAGAGTAGATCAAAGCCATCTAATCTGGGGGCCCGTGCTCTGCTTTTAGCAGGCGCACTGATTTCCGAAAATTGCTGCGATGCTTCTCAGTGCGGCTGACTGAGAGCCTTCCAGAGCCTTTCCAGAGAGCCTTCAGGACTGATGTTCTTCCAGACAATGGGAACCGCTGTGTGTGTTGTTTATTAAACTGTCAGTTCAGCTCCTCCGTCCGCTCTGCTCTGCATGCTGGGGCTCTGCACATTCCCTCCTTGCCAGGTTCTGCCAGCAGGGGGCGCTGTCCCGATCCTACCGCAGCCCACGTCCAGCTGTATCGCCAGCCAGGGTCAGCTGGCAGGATCATGCAAACCACCACCTAGTGTCGTTATAATGTCCGCTAAGGACGTCTCTACAGCATCATCAATAGAACTGAATCCAGGAAAAGCCCATATCCGTAACGAGTCTTTGTGATAACACTCCCTGTTCACGTGCACGCGATAGGTGCGAAGCACAGCCCTTGTGCTGTTGGACACCTCGACTAGAAAGTGAGAAATGTCATGCTCGAGACGCCTTTGCCCTCCACTGAGAACCAGAATCTCATCTTCTCATACAGAACGATGGCAAGAAAAAGAGCGAAATGTACAGAAATCATGGTTTTTATGGTTCAGTTCTGTTCACCAGATGGAGTTTGGGAGGAGAGGCAGCTGGGCGCGTGGGGTCTGCTCGCAGGCCTTGTGTGGAGGGGGGCTTATTTTGCAGCAAATTCAGGGCAAAGGCTCTTCCCATTTAGAACTAAAGTTGGGGCTTCAGGTCAAGTGGTGCCCTGGACTCTTGTCCCCAAACACCCGTCAACTCCCAGCCACTTGTCTTTCACCTGCGTCATCTTCCCATAGTCCTTGGGGCTCTCAGGCCAGGCTTGTGGCAGCATCACTTAGAACGTCGGCACCAGGAGAGGAAGCAGAGCCAACCGGTGGTGAGCCATAGCTGTAGTGACATTTTCATTGTGAGTGTGGACGAACAAAGGCCCGCATCCTGGGTCCTTCACTCTTTGCATTCAAAATGCAATGAATGCAGCACAGATCAGGTTTTTGCTGCCTGTTCGATTCACAGGGAAAGCTGTCCAGACACCTTTCTTTTTGCCCCAGCTGGAGACATCCTACTTGAAGACTCAAGGTCAGGTGCCCTTTTACTAACTTTTTGATTCCTGCTCCTTAGGTCAGAACAGAAGATGTGAATTCAAGTATGAAGACTTTTTTTTGTCCCAATGATACCTACAATGACATGGCCACGCTCTTCTTCAACCCCCAGGAGTCTGCCATCCTCCAGCTCTTCCATCAGGAGGGTGGGTGCCTGCGCTGCAGCCCACGCCGGCTCAGACACGGCCAGGCTGGCCTTCATTCTGGGCAAGAACAGGACCTGTCCTTTGTGATACCCCCCAGACGACAGATGGGTTTCTGCCTTCAGTGGCAGAAGGGGAGCTGCTTGGGGCATGGGAGGACCTGGCAGGAGCAGAGACGCCCCGTCCCAGCGTGTGCCCAGGCGCCTGTGGGCTGCGTCATGAGGCTGGGTGGCAGGACTCAGGTCGGTTCTTGCCTTGCAGGTACCTTCAGCCCCGTCACTTTGGCCTTGTTCTTCGTCCTCTATTTCTTTCTTGCGTGTTGGACTTACGGCATTTCTGTCCCAAGTGGCCTTTTTGTGCCTTCTCTGCTGTGCGGAGCAGCTTTTGGACGTTTAGTTGCCAATATCCTAAAAAGGTACTGTGTGTGTGTGTGCAGGCACATGTGTGCATATGCACAAGCGTGTGAATTCTGTGTCCTCCCTGTGCCTCCCCCAACTCAACCACGTGATTCTAAGCCCTGCTCTCGGTTTCGTTCTTCACTAGCTACATCGGATTGAGCCACATCTATTCGGGGACCTTTTCCCTGGTTGGTGCTGCGGCTTTCCTGGGTGGGGTCGTCCGCATGACCATCAGTCTCACGGTCATCCTGATCGAGTCTACCAATGAGATCACTTACGGACTCCCCATCATGATCACCCTGATGGTGAGCACGTCCCCTCCAGGCCACTCGCGGGCTCGGGGCCACGTTTTCCCCAGAGGGCCTATTTTTAGGTCTTCGCTTTGTGTTTCAGGTGGCCAAATGGACAGGGGACTTTTTCAATAAGGGCATTTATGATATCCACGTGAGCCTGCGAGGCGTGCCGCTTCTGGAGTGGGAGACAGAAGTGGAAATGGACAAGTAAGTGTGAGCGTTCTCCTGTCCTGGGTTCAGGATGTGTGAGCTCCGGCCTGTCGGCACTAGGGCGGGAGACAGTAACTCAGGTTTCTTGTGCTGAGACGCAGCACGTTTGTTCCTGAGCATGTGGCTGGAAAATTAGGGGGCGGGGTGGGGACGGGGCACGTGGGGGCTACAGGAGGCAGGGCCGCTTCGTGGTTGTGTTTGGCTCCCGTGGCATTCTGGTTAGGTAAGATGTGAGGCCTCTGGGTCAAGTTTGTGATATGAGTGAATATTTAAGGATATACCAAACCCCAGGAGTGAGAACTAGTTGTTTCATGTGTGCCTAACAAAATGTCATACTGTCGGTGGTGTGGTTCTGGACATAATCACCTGATAACCCACCTAATAATCCTCAGATATGTCTGGATGTCAGGCAAGGCCCTCATGGGCTAGTGCAGGGCCAGCAGCCTTTCTTTCCTGTAAAGGACCAGAGAGTTGATTGTTTCAGCTTTTGCAGGCCCCGTGGTCTCCGTCACAACTCAACTCTGCTCTTGTAGCAGGAACGCCGCGAGCATGGCCGGAGTTGATCTGTGGGCTGTGGTTTGCCACGCCCTGATCTAAAGGTGGGGGGACCCAAACATTGTTTTTAAAATTCTGGTAGTAGTGTTAGCAGTTCAGTGGTGATATGTGGAATGTGCCACGGAATGCCGGGGAGGGGGTAGCCAACCCCCAGGCAAGCAGCTGGGGCTCGTGGTGAGGGGGTGTTGGTACTGAGCTGAAGGAGGAGGAAGGCCCACCAGCTCGGAAGGGCATCCCGGGCACGGGGAACGGCGTGTGTGGAGGGGGTGGAGGCACGGAGGAAGGCAGCGCGAGGTGGTTCAGAGAGAGGCCCCGGGTGGTCCAGGCAGTGATGGAGGACCCAGCAGGGCTCCGGCACAGCCTGCACCAGGGACCTGTGGTCTCTGTCACAAAGCTGGATGGCTTCCTTCCCCCCAGGCTGAGAGCCAGCGACATCATGGAGCCCAACCTGACCTATGTGTACCCGCACACCCGCATCCAGTCCCTGGTGAGCATCCTGCGCACCACCGTCCACCACGCCTTCCCGGTGGTCACGGAGAACCGCGGCAATGAGAAGGAGTTCATGAAGGGCAACCAGCTCATCAGCAACAACATCAAATTCAAGGTAAAGGAAACGGCCTCGAGAGGAGAGGTGGGTGCGAGAAGACAAGTGTCCCCTGGTGCTCAGCTTCGTGCCTGCCACGCCGCCTGGCTGGAGTGGACGCGGTTGGCTCTTAGGGAAAATCGGCACCATTCTCGTTATACGTGATATTAAGTATAGATTTGACAGCGAGGACGGACTTAATTAGGCCATCAAGACGTGTGTTCGTTCTTGCCGCAGTAAGCATGTGGATGGACCTTTTTTTTTTTAAGTCAACAGGTTTCATTATTTATTATTTATCCTGAGGGAGGGTTCTAGAGTTGCCAGCAAGAGAAATGGACTTTGACCTACTTAAGAAGGAAAAAAAGTCAATTGGAAGCTTCAGGACTGACAGGAAAGCTGAAGAACCAGGGTGGGGTGCCGTGGGGTGTGTGTGCTGGGTCTAGTGGACGCCCTTTGAGGACCCTGGAGGGACGTGCATGGCTGTTCTCTGTCCTTGGGTTCCTCTGGATGAAATCCCGGAGAGGGAGGGGCCCTTGCCTCACTCGGGTGGCGTGGCCCACGGCGTGGCTTTGGGGGCAGGCGCACTGATTGGCGGTCCTGCCGAGACAGGACGTGGGAGGGCTCGTTCCCCTCTGGAGAGTTGAGGTGCTCTCCCCAAATCAGTGGAGTGGGGATGTCGGGCCAACAGCAACCACGGGGTCTGCAGCCCAGCCCTAGGCCTTGAACCATAGCCACCGTGAGAATCCTTGCCATTCCTGCGTCGGTGCTGCCGCGTCGGCGTGCCCACGTACAGCAGCCGTGCCTCCTCGTAGAAGCCTCTGTCATCATCCCCCCACCCCAATCTGCAGAAATCTAGCATCCTCACCCGAGCCGGCGAGCAGCGCAAACGAAGCCAGTCCATGAAGTCCTACCCGTCGAGCGAGCTGCGGCACATGTGTGACGAGCACATCGCCTCCGAGGAGGCGGCCGAGAAGGAGGACCTCCTGCAGCAGATGCTCGAGAGGAGGTGAGCACGGGCGGCTCAGCAACCCAATGCGGCCCCTCGTCGCTGAGGGGCCCAGCTGCTTACGGGGATCACAGTGGAGGTAGCTCCTGAGTTTCTTGGGAATTTGGGATGTGGGTTGGGGGCACAGAGATAAGCGATCCTGCCAAGGGTATCCTAGGCAGCATCTGGTTTTTGTGTGACAGATACACTCCCTACCCCAACCTGTATCCTGACCAGTCCCCAAGTGAAGACTGGACCATGGAGGAACGTTTCCGCCCTCTGACCTTCCATGGCTTGATCCTTCGGTCACAGCTTGTGACGCTGCTTGTCCGAGGAGTTTGTTATTCTGAGAATCAGTCGGTAAGCCTCTCTTGCTAGCACCAAGGTTCTAGAAGGCAGGAGGGTGGTAGGAACACAGTCCCTGCAATTCAGGGAAAGAGAGGTGGGGCTTGGAACGTTCGTGTGTCAACGACTGTCATGTGCAGCGGCCTGTGCAGCCTCATGGCTCCTCTGCAGCTGTCGGTGTCTGCAGGTGACGCCCAGCAAGGGGACATGGGGCAGCAAGGGGAGTGTGAGGCCCTCCAGGTGGTCTTCACGTGATCTCTGCACCGTGTGTCATGCTCTGCGGGCCTGCAGGCTTTTAATGCAATTTCTATATTTTAATTTCTAGTCCCACATGTATATTATCACAAGAAATACCATTCTTCCTATCTGTTCCACTGCAGTTCTTTTTCCTCTCTTGTTTGGTTTTCAGAGAAGAGAAGGGGTGGGCAGGGTGTGTTTGAAGTGGTCCCTGTGGCCGCCTGAGCCCCAGTCACCCTCACACACTTTGCCTCTTTAGAAGGAGATGGACTTAGTCACCCAGAGGCCTCATTTCCAGACAGGCTCTCCTGGTTGGGGTCTTGGCTATGGGACGTGGGCCTGAAGCCACCCATGGCCTGCGGGAGGGCAGTTAACATGGGCGAGGCGCAGAGGGCCTGGCTGGAGGTGGGGCAGAAGGTGACGTGCAGCACCAGGCACAGAGTCCAGAATGTAGGACAGATCCCAGAAGGCCTTGTCTGGGTGCAGAAACCAGCCAGCCTGGCCTGACAAAGCGCGCAGACAGTGATGCGCCCTGTGAGCAGTGGGTGGCATGACAGGGACAGCTGCGTAAAGGTGACGGTGTGCAGAGTGGAGTCACGGAAGAACCTGCCACAGCGCCCAGCCTGAGAGCCTGTGGTGGCCCCGTGTCCGGTGACGGCAGCAGTGAGAAGCGAGGGAGAGAGCAGGAGATGCAGAGTGGGGGAAGAGCGACAAGCCAGCACCTCTCTCCTGGGGCTGCTGTGGCGGATGGCCACTAACTGCGTGTCCTGAAACAGCAAGTTTATTCTTTCACAGTTCAAGGCCAGAAGTTCAAGATCCAGGTGTGGCCAGGCCATGCTCTGTGGGCTCTAGGAGGGGGTCATCCTTGCTTCCTCCTAGTGCACCGGGGTTGCCTGCATGCTTGGTGCTCCTTGAATGTCGACACATCACTCCGGCTTTGCCTTTGTTGTCACATGGCATTCTCCCTGTGTGACCTCTCCCTTTCGTAAGGACGCTTGTCCTTGGATTTAGGGTCCACCTTAATCCCACATGACCTCATGTCAATTTGAGAATCCGCAGAGACCCTGTTACTAGAAAGGTCACATTCAGAGGTACTAGGACTTAGGACCTGGCTGTATCTTTTTGGGCGATTCCATTCAACCCGCGCCTGCTACAGCTAGCACTCTCCTCCTCCAAGCTTCAGAGAAGCCCATTTGCATCTCGCAGATGAAGAAAGGGAGCTTGAAGGAGATCAGAGTGCCTAGGGTGACCCACCAGAAATTGGCTGAGAAGTGGCTTTGGATTGAGACATCTCGGTCCAGAGCACCTGCTGCTGGCGGTGGCTCTGCGCTGCCTCCCTCTTGGTGGAGCGTGGCTGGGCGGATTCAGACATAAAGGGGGAGGGACTAAGTGTGACCCTGCCAGCCGCGGCTGCTGAGCAAGGACGGCGTCTTGGTTGGAATTGCAGAGCGCCAACCAACCCCGCCTTTCCTACGCCGAGATGGCCGAGGATTACCCGAGGTACCCCGACATTCACGACCTGGACCTGACGCTGCTGAACCCACGGATGATTGTGGTGAGGAGGACTGCCCCCCTCCCCACCGCCTGTCCTGCGCAGAACGTGGCCCATCTGTGCCTTTGGCGTCTCAGGCTGCGGGTGACGTGCGCTGTCTCTCCTATAGGATGTCACCCCGTACATGAACCCTTCGCCTTTCACCGTGTCTCCCAACACCCACGTCTCCCAAGTCTTCAACCTGTTCAGGACGATGGGCCTGCGCCACTTGCCCGTGGTGAATGCCGTGGGAGAGGTGAGTCTCGGTCTGGGGGAGAACGGGGAAGCCGGGCCCCTGGCCCTGCCTGGGAGAAAGGACCCTCTCACCACTGAGCTGGTTGGGTGGGGGCTTCTCAGCGGGAAGAAGCACCGGAACCCCTGGGGCAGGAGCGGGGGCGGAGCTGGCTGGGCGAACCCCCCTCCTCCCCACGCCGCCTCCCTGGTGTTTGGGACCCTGTCCCCGCCTGGCCAGCAGATGGCGCCAGTTCCCAGTGGCCGGAACAGGGCAGGGCTGTCTCGTGAGCACAGCGTCTCTCTCCACTCCCGACCTCTTCTCGGCGTTCCTCAACCTGTTACGGGGATTGGGAACATTGAATGAGAGAATTTCAAGCAAAATATTTTGAGTTTTACAGAGATCCAATGTCCAGTAATTATTGCAGCAGACTTTTTCATGTCTTCTTTTTAGAACTTCATTTCTTTCTCATCACACAACTACTATTTCATTGTAGAAACATGGGAAAACACAGATGAGCAAAGAACAAAAGCCAAACGCTCGTGCCCGCCCCGCGGTTAGCCGCGTTAGCTTCGCGCGGCGCCGTGCCCGTCCGCTCTCCTTCCCGCGCAGTGCGCACGTTCTCGTGCAGTTTTAGTTGCAGTAGGTTAGACTGTGTTCCCAGAAACGTGACTGCCGACCACACCGACGAGTTCTGACGCAGTTATGGTATGACTTTGGGGTACTCCCCATCAGTGAGAGGCAGGAACCACCATAAACTGTGACAAACGACTCGTAGGTCATTCTGCAAGGTGAGGAGTATAAGATGCGGCAGGAGTCACTACCTCAGAAGCATCCTGTGGCCCCGCCTCTTGCACAGGTCTGCGGAGCAGGCTGGGCATGATGGGAGCTAGAGCTATAGCACATGCCCCGTTAATGTTCCAGAATGTTAGCTGGCCCCACCCTCTTTTTGGAGCTAAACTTGTCCCCTTGGTCTCCAGTTTAAGAGCCCTGGCCATGCCGTATTGCACTGGTTCCCCCTCCACATTCTGTGACAAACCGACGGGCTGGCTCTTCTCACCCCTGTTCTCGCCAGTGGGTTTTATCCTGCAGGTGACTTGGGCCTTTTTCTCCTTGTTCTAGATCGTTGGGATCATTACACGGCACAACCTGACATACGAATTTCTGCAGGCCCGACTGAGGCAGCACTACCAGACCATGTGAGGGGCCAGTTCCCCTCTCCCGGGGCTGCCTGGGGAGGCAGCTCGCTCACTCCAGCCAGCACAGCTGGCTGGGGCTGCACGGAAGATTCCTAGTCACCCCCCTCTTGGAAAGGAGTCATCCAACACTTCGCTGGTCAGAGAACCTGGGGAGGGTTTGGAACCGTCAGAGTTTGGACTTTCCTAGCTTCCTCAGCAAGTATCTTCCCACTCCTGCTCCCCGTGTTCCTACCATCCAGTGTTGGCACAGGCCCACCGCGGTCCCCGCTAGAGCCAGGACCAGAGGTGGAAGTCAGGCACAGCGCTGGGTGACGCTCCGAGCAATGTTCCTGCCCCGTCTTTGTTGCTTTCCTAGAGATCCCAGCGGTTGCTGTAGATGTGTGGGAGGGATCTTGGCCAAGGCAAACACGGGGGGCGGGGAGGGGTGAACCAGTTGCAAATTCAGTTAATGGCTAAATTTAGGAATTGGGCACTGAGAAAATTCTCCATGTTTCAGGGAGGCCTTCCTTTGTTGGGACTCTTAATTCCGTATCTTTTCTAGTTCATTTTAAGGGAATGTTCTGCTTCCTAGGTGTGAGCAGGAGTTCTGGTCATGCTGGTGTGGTTTGAATCTCCCTAGAACCACTACGCACCAGAATCACAAAGCACTGGAATTCCTCTGATAATCTCTGAATGATAAATCTGATAAGAGGGTCAGATTTCCATCCACCTAGTTTGTAACATTTCAGCTTTCTTTCCATTTGTAAAGTATTCGTGGTCTCCTATTAACACATTTCTACCCTGATTCTTTTCATCTCCATGAATTACTAAACTTTCCTTAAGATTTTATCCCGTCGCCTGGTGAAACAGCCACAGCTGGAAGGGTTTTGGCATCACCTGCCAAAGTTAGCTGAAAGCAGGGTGCCCGTAGACAGAACGGCTCCACTGAACTCTGGGGAAGGGGACTGCTTTTTCCAAGATGGAAAGGAGGCAACTCCTGAGCCAGCGACCACTGAAAGGTACATGTTGTGGTGAAGCAGATGGTTGATTCGAGGAAGAAGGTGTCTGCCCTTCACAGACATCTCTCCCTCCCCTGCACTTAGCCCTCCCGAGCCGACGCAGAAACTTCAGGAGGGTCTCCGCACTGCAGGGAGGTGTGGAGAGGGAGATGCTCCCTGCCAGCATGTGCCTGCGGGTTTTAGCATTAAGCGTAGGAATCGTCCTCTCTTTCAGTGACTTCATTTCTCTCCAGGCTGGTTGGCCCCCTCTCTGACTAGGCCCCCAGAGTGAGCATCCAGGCATCAGGCATTTGCACATACCTTCCCCTCACTGCCACGTGTTTGTGAGTGTCTTAGCCCCGTCGGGCGTCCCTGGGGCAGACATACTTTGGGACTCAAGATGGCATTGGTCTGCATTTAGTTTTTTCAAACCATGGAAGTTGCCTGCTGCCTCGGTGCCTGGCCCTGTCAGTGCTGTCCTCTCACCCTCAGTTTCCCTGGACGCACCTGACTTGTGAAATGGGGATGATACGCCCAGTAAGTAGTTCAGGAGATCGCAAGGACCAAAAAGGCAAAACCCTTGGAAATGTGGTTGTGTTCGATGAGCTGCCGCTTTACTTCATGGTGGTGTTCAGAGCTGGACCGCCTTTCTTCCTCTTATTAAGAAGGAAACCAATCGTCCAAGTCAGAAGAATGGCATGACCACCCATCGCAGACATTTCACCCTTCTTTCCACCCCTTCCTCCAATGGCAGAGCTGATGCCCTGCAGGAGGACCCCTGGCTCTGGAGGGCTGGGTCACTGGTCACCTTCCTCGAGGCTGCCGCTGGTGAATGTTGTTGACTAATCCCTCGTGCACATCGTGTTGTGTTTAAGTCACTGGATGTTTTGTCCCCTCAGTTTAGCCCAGAGATAGACAGTAGAATGCAAATGCCTCCCTCCCCCCGAACTGACTGGATGGCTGCCAAGGAGGACCCGCACCCAGGCCCCTCTGCAAAGGCACGTGGTTTCCTCTCCTCGCTCTGCATCTGCCCTTTCCAGATAAGCCCAAAGACGACAACTTCTCCACTCGTGACAAGTAACCGTAAGCTTTGCTCCTTCAGTCTCTGTACAGTAGAAAGCAGCGTGTGCAGCATCACCTATTAAACCCGCCCCGTCGGCTACCGGTGATAAGGCACCTCGATAAAACAATCCCCAGAGGGGAGTCTGGGGGTGGCTAGAGGTGGTTTTCTGTGTTTTGTCTCCAGCGTGATATTTCGTGGCCCCCAGCTGGGGCAGTTAGGGAGCAGGGCTGACAGGCCCCTGCTCCTGACCGTGGGGCCAGTGCACTCCGGGGGATGACTTGCGTGTGGCCTTGTCTAATACTTCCAAGCTGGAATGGACACTTGCTTGGCCCGGCCTACCAGATGGCATTTCTGATGCAGAGTTGTGCACTGACATGGCCCTGGGTGCCAAGAAAACTTCTGAAAAGGCCGGAGCGCCCCCCACCCCCTCCCCACCCCGCAGTGTTGATGTGCAGTACCCCCCCCAGCCCCTGTGGACCTTGGTCGCTCTGATAGTCGCAGCTTCCTTTTTTCTGTTTGCACTGTTTATATGGTAATGTGAGCTAATCCCTGTGTATATAAATTGTATTTTTTTTAATTTGTAAAATGCTATTTTTATTTGAACTTTTAGAACTTCGAAGTTCTCGTTGTAACCGTAACATGTCAGAATAAAACATCTCCATCTGTCTCCTTTAGCCTTTTATCTATCTCCACAGTGCTCTTTCTTTCAAACATTCTTGGTTTTTATTTTACTTCCTCTCTGATGTGTAAAAGTTGTAGCGCTAGGAAGTAGTTCTGTAGTCTCAGATCTCCTCTCACGGAGCCGCCCAGCAGGGCTCTTCGTTCACGGGATCCACTTATCCCTACTGGGCAGCTACCTTAGGAAGACTGAATTTAGTCCTCTGCAAGAGTCCTTAGCGACCGGGCGCAGTGGCTCATGCCTATAATCCTAGCTCTCTGGGAGGCCGAGGCAGGCGGATTGTTTGAGCTCAGGAGTTCGAGACCAGCCTGAGCAAGAGCGAGACCCCGTCTTTACTAAAAATAGAAAGAAATTAATTGGACAACTAAAAATATATAGAAAAAATTAGCCGGGCATGGTGG